>JAUBOC010000028.1:5965185-5975273 GCA_032275365.1 Anablepsoides cearensis | reverse complement strand
TTTGTTTTTTTTATGTCAAATAAAAAACCCATCATACACAACTTACCCTATTGGTTAACTGAAGTAGATTTTGGACACCAGTGCTGCTACAATAAAGCATTCAGTATTTATTTTCAATCCAAGCTCCAGGGAATGCATGCTACTAAATTAATAAGCATTCTGGCATCAGCATGATATTAGTCATATTTATCTTTATTCAGTTAAAAAAATAAAAAAGTAGGACACAGAAGGAATCAGAATTTTATTGTAGACTAGTAAACTGTCCTTGCAACAGAGCATCAAATTGTGACCAACAAGTTTAAAGGAAACATATGATGCTTCTTTTCCACATTTAAATCATTCAGTATGGGTCCCTACAAAGTGGAACTGCAATTATTTGGTCTAAATTCCTCCTTACTGTAACACTAAGTCCCTCTTTCAGCCCTTTTCTGAGGTGTGTCTCAGGTTAACTCATCTTGAGGCTGCCTCTTTAAATCCAAACAAGGTGCTTTTCATCCCCACACCCCACTTCAGTTTCCAGACCGACCCATTCTAGTTTGATAGAGGAGTTTACGAGCAGCGCAGAAACATTTTATTTACAAATTAATTAAAAGATTTCAACACCAGAAGACGTGTCCATCCAGCCTTACATGTTGGAGCCAGAGTCTGACCCAGAGCCAGACAAAAATGAAGATAATGAAATTGCACTTGGAAGTTCCGTTGCAAATACTGTGACATAATAGTTCAGAAAACCTCATGGAAAATAGAGAAAACTGAATGGGTTGAAGAAATATGACCCAAACAGTATACAATGATATCTAAGCCGCACAGAGAGACTAAATGCAAATTGTCTGCACTCATAGAGACTCCAAGTACACAACAAAATATATTTACCAGCTAAACATAAGGATTTTGTGAGCTATGTCCCCTTTAACACATAACTTTAACTATACTAACTGCTCCAGCTGAACTCTAGTCAAGATAAATCACAGTTTACCTAATTTATCACCTTTAAAACCACTTAAAAGGAATTCTAAATAAGAGAAGATGAAGACAGATACTAATGATGAATGAAAGCAGCTGAAGGAAGAGGACTGCTGATGGACTTGGATCAAAAGCCGCCTCTCTCCTCTGCTACGAGTTGTCTTTCAGTTTGCGAGTCTGGTTGACACCTAAAGCCCTCAGTGGAACACGGAGGCACCTCAACTTTACTTTGGGCCCCTTTTTAAAAGCGGTGTGTCTCTTTGTTAGTGTTTGTGTCATTTAATCCGTGTGAGAATGTGTAATCTAGCTACAGATGTTGCACACACACCTCTGTTGCCGTTCTTAAACGGCCTCATAATGAGAGAAATGGGCGAGCTGACATTTGACACTCAGCTTTAAGTTGAATCATCGTCCTTTTGAATGCGTCCTCCGCTGTCAGGCTTTTTAAATCACTTCAGCTGGTCCCCGTTTGAAGGCGAAAAGCTCCTGCAGAGGCCATGTTGACGTTTAGGGGATTTTAAAGTTAAAGTAAACAAGAGTGTCGATTTACCCAGAATTCCACAGGCTCTAACACAGTTTGACAGCATTGTGAATAAAACAGAAGTGGCTGATGAAGCAACTTAACGTTATGCTTTTACACAGGAGGGAATTTTAATCAAGGATTAATCAAAAAAAGATAAAGAGAAATAACATAGAAAAGTTATGCATAAGTAGATTATTCCTGTTTTACATACCTAAGTGGATAATAGACACATTATCCCCACAAATAACACTAAATTCAGCTCTCAAACACATTGTGGAGCAGTCACATGATGACTTTTTCTGACTTGCTTTGACTCAGACTCCAGATGCGGGGTGATTAAACTGTGGTTAGTGGTAGTCAAAGCTGGCCTGTTGGCCTGATTATCCTCTGTTGGCACATCATCAGTGAAGGGAGGTCATGCTGTAGTTTGAGCATGTGCTCCTCTGATCTGCCATGCTGCGCTTGGAATCACTGAAGTGGTTCAGACATCCAGCGTAAAGCTTGTCACTTTCATACGCTCTAAGCAGGCATAACTAAATACTCAGCAGTTTAAGCTGACAGCTCCTAATAAAACAGGGCATCTTTGGGAAAGTTTATCTCCACGTTCATCAAGGTTTGTGTCATTTATTAAACGAATTGCAACAACGTTGGAATTCAGCTACCTAAAATCTAAAGAAGCTGCCTCCAACCAGCCATAAATGTCATCACATCTTATTATGTGTCGGACAAATTCATCGGGTGATTTGTAGCGTAGTGGTGTGATGGTGAAATCTTGTGTTCCATGAGAAGTTTTTCCTATTATTTGGTGTGTTGCCAGCTTGACTGATGGATTCCTACCAGGAAATGCCTAAAAAACGTGTCCTTTAAATGGATCATACAGGAAATGTCCGGCAACACAGAGAAGTGAGGCATAGGGTAAAGACAGAGAAGGGAAATTTTGTGAAACTATAAGAGCAAGAGGAAAGTAAAAAACATGAAGTATGGTTCTAGATTTCAGCACTTACTTTTTATTCAGTTGAGACAAAGAGCTCAGGGTACCATGCTGCCCTCATGTTTTGACTTGCCAAGGTGTAAAAAAAAAGAAAAAAAATGCTCACTGTGGCCTGACCTTGTCATAAAAAGAACGATGGGATTTAATTGTTTAACTCTGCCCAGGTTTACATTACAACACTGACAGCTGAAAGAGTCTGTTGAACCTCAAAACCATGAACCTTTCCTAAACTTGAACGTGTGATTTTCTGCCTTAATGGACCAAACAAAAACTGTGAATGAAAACTGTATTTTTATTTAGTTTTATTTCTCAGAGCACACATTTCAAGTGTATTTTTTCCACACTTGTAAAAGGTTACATGCATGTTTTTTTGTAGTAAAGATCTTGCTTTATTGCTCACATTGTTGTGACATCTGGTTTAGATAATATATTAGTGTCTAGCCTAAACCAAAAGGACAAATGAAACAGTTAGCCTACATCTGAAAATAAGGTCAGAATAGACATGAGGGGAACATCTCATGCAAAAATCACTATTTTTAGCCATTAAAAGCATTTTGTTGTGCACTTGGAGTGTGTAGGAGTGCAGAAAATGTGTATTTAATCTCTGCTGGTGCTGCAAAGATATCTTTATATTCTTTCTGGGTCATATTTTTTCACCTGTTTAGTTTTCTCTATTTTCTTTGACGTTTTCTCAACTATTACGTCACAGTTTTAGCGACGGAACTGCCAGATGTAACTACAGTTTGGTGGTCTTCATTCTCCTCTGGCTTTGGGTCAGACTCTGGCTCCAACATGTAAACCTGGATAGACAAGTCTTCCCTTGTTAAATAAAAAGTTTCTCTATCAAGCTGTGAGAGACCTGTCTGGAAGCTGATGGGGGGGCGGGGTGTGAAGCAGGAGGGGTGAAAGAGGGGCGTCATAATAAAGAGGAATTCAGACCAAAGCATTGCAGATCCCAACTGAACGATTTAAATGTGCAAAAGAAGGATTTAAAAGCATGATTTGTCTCCTTTAAGCTCTCACCACCTAAAACTTGATGAATTTCCCTCAAACACCTGTTTGTGTTTGTCACATTTACGTCTTTTTTCTGGTTCCTACTTTTAGTTTGTGTTTGTATTTTTACATCTAGGAATGTCACCGACAGAGAGACTGCGACAGTTAAAGTCTCCAATCAGATCTCCGATACCAAAGTTGGGGAGCCCCATTACCAACCCAATTCCCAGCCCGATGTCTGGTCTACAGAAGCTACCCCAGTGCACGCGCTGCTGTAATGGCATTGTGTAAGTACACCACATTTTTATTATTCAGCAAAAATAAAAATAAAACGTTATATTAGGAGCAAATGCTGTAATCATACTCCATAACTGATTTGTGACCTTTTTCCGCTATTAAATAATACAAACCACAAGTAAAACTAAGCATATTTTTGTAAATATGATACGGCGCTGAATGAGTGGCTGTATAAACACTTAAACCACATCTGGAATTGGTATTTTCTCACTTATTGGGTCACGTCATCTGTGGTCATAAAACTTTCGACCTGCGCTGTGCAAAGTCAAACGTTCTGCTGTGATCAAAGAGGTGAACACCCATCAGCCTGCACCAACAGGCCTTCACTTCTCCATGCATTTGTTTTAATGATTAATCAAAGCCATCCTCCACACCCTTTCCCAAATAACTGCTCAGTTACACAGAGGTGCATAAAACGTTCCTGCCAAAGTAACCATAAGCACCGGTAATCCCTCCTCTATAAAAGCAGCTGCAGGTAAGCAGTGATGTCATGCGCTTGTTAACAAGAGATCCTTGTGGGGGCTTGCAGGCCACAGTTAGCCTGTTGTGACCTCTGAGCATTTTACAGCCTTCTGAGCATGTGTGGAGCATTGTGTCCAGACGTTATGTGACTGAATTGGAAAAGAGGTTAAGAAAGAAGCAGGATTAGGAGTAAATTGTCACTACCCCAGATTCCAGATCCTGAAAGTAAAACGGAATGAACGTTTAAAGCTCCTACAGCTGTTTTTATTCTGCATGTAAGTGCAGAGCTTCTAAACCCAGTCATCAGCAGCGAGCAAGCCAAGGGATTAAATATGTGCCGTTCAGATTCCAGGTGTGACAGTAATGATCTTAAAACCACTCTCAGTGTTTTCAATGAAAACTTCCCTGATATTCACATTGAAAAACCTGCAGGGTTATTAGCAGCTGTAAAGAGTGATAATGATGGATTTGCATTGATAATAGAAAGCTGGATAAACAACCATGAGTCACTCAAACTTAATTCATCCTCAGCTCCCACCTTTTAAAGTGTTTCATCATTGTGTCACCGTTCTGCACTGAAGTCACCTCCCTGAAACCTGCTTTCAGAAACTCAGTCGGCTTTCAAAGTTGTTTATCATTTTACAACAGTTTTCAGTCGACCCAGCCCAATAATGTCCTAAACAGAAATGAAATGGTGCAATTAAAGCTCAAAAAGGCTTTAATGGGGAATTCAGATTGAAAATAGGTTTGTTGTGAGCTCAAATACATAATTATAAAGAACTGTGGCTCACAATTAGGTAATCTTAGAAAACATTTTCAGTTGTTCTTCTTGTGTGGCAAAAGTCTTTCACAACATGAGCTGCACTCCCAAATCTTAAAATGCCACAAAAATGACTTTTTTCTTCTTCTTTTTTTTAGTTTTCAGTCACCAAAGGCCAACTTTTATTTATTTTTATTTTATTGTTTTGTGTAGTAACTAGATTTATTCTACAATCACATTTGAAATGCATTGACTTAGTATGCTAAATATGCGGTTAGGGTTAGGACAGTTTGCATGTCTGAACACTGAAACAAATTGGATTGAAATAGGCTGAATATTTGATATAAGAGAAAAAAATTACGTACTTTTGCGTATGTTATTCTTCCTTCTGTTCTTGTGGTTTTTATTGCCAACCGTTTCTGTCTATTTTGACTTTTTGTTCAGTGGCACCATTGTAAAGGCCAGAGACAAACTCTACCATCCTGACTGCTTCATGTGCGACGACTGCGGCATCAACCTGAAGCAGAGGGGTTACTTCTTTATCGAGGACAATCTGTACTGTGAGACCCACGCCAAGGCTCGCGTCCAACCCCCCGAGGGCTACGACGTCGTGGCTGTTTACCCCAACTCCAAGGTGGAGTTGGTTTAAGATGAACAGACTGACACTTTTGCAACATACAGAAGAAATCTAACCAATTATAAGATGGGGCTACTGAGTATACTAGCCTACACTGATTAGGCTCTGTCAGGCAGGACTGCTGATGTTGGATCAGTTTTGCCTTCTGATCGTAGATCAGTTCTTCCATGCTGACAGATCTGGTAAATGTTATGTATATTTGGAAGACTAAAAAAAATGTTGACAGACTGAGGGTTGGGGCTGATGAATCTCGAAAAAAACAATTATTCAGAAAACCCTTTTTTTTCACCTGTTGTGTTTACATTGAACTGTATTCAAGCAAAAAATCAGACACAGCTAAGATTGTAGTCAGAAAACAGAACTAATAATATAGACAGTATATACACAGATCACAATTTAAATGCAAAAATTTAGTTTGCAAATCAAAAAAATCTACATTGATTTCAATAACTGCTGCAGTTTTCCATCAGTTTAACAGTGAAACCCTGAAATTGGTGATTGATGTGTTTGCAATGATGAACATTTTTTTAGAAAGGTTTATTTTTCTTTAAACCCAGATGGGACTAATCTTGGATGTAACTTTTATGAAATCAGCACACTTCTGCATTTTGTTCAAAATATTTACTTGTGGTGTTCAGTTTTGGTTGTAAAGGGTTGATTTATCTATTCACATATTTAACCATTATACTCATGTTAACAGGAATTACTGCATATCTTTCTGATTTACACACAAATCACTTTCCAGACTCTGTGCAAAATTAGGGAACATTCTGTTTTTTTTTTTTTTTTGTTTTGTTTTTTTACTTTTTAATTCACTTTACAGCAATGCTTTAGTTGTGCCTGGAATTTCTTTTAATAAGCTTGAGAAGTGAATTTACTGAACTGTAACTTATCTGTAGAATAGTATCTGGTAGATGTAAAATAATAAATGTCTCCTAACAATGACCTAAATGTCTGAACTACAAATTCAAATCAAAAAAAATGAGAAAAATAGTGAAATTATTACATTTCCTCTGATGTGATACTTAGGTTTTCTGAGGTCTCATTAGATTAATAAATGTAAGTTTTTTTTTTCTTCATGGATCTGACTGACAGAGGAATTTCAGCTCTCACTTTGAAGATGTAAAGTTCATTTTTAAAACAAAAGCTGACGGAGCTTCAGTGAAACCTCTTCACGTTGACACCAAAAGGCTCTCCACTTTTAATGGCAGATTTAAAAAAAAAATGTCTGCGTGCATCTGAGTTCAGACATGAAGCTATGAAAAGCTGAAATAAAACCCTTGTAAAGCAGAACCAAGCAACATGTGGGAGTAATACTCACTGTTACAGTTTTCTTGGATGGAATACTCAGATTCGTTACAGTCTCTTGCATGGAGGAGAGAAAAAGACAGAAGTTGGAAAAAGGCATCATGTTAATTCCCTTCCTGCAGTGAATTCATGTGTCTGATTGCAGCCAAGGCCATAAAGCAGATAAAATGGATTTCAGCATTTCCTCTGAGAGCAGGAAGGAGGGAAGCGAGTGAGAAAAGTTAGTTTGTGTTTCTTTTAATCTTCTTTATGAAGATTAAAAATGTGTTCATATGCAGCCATATGTCTGAATAATGGAGTGAACTGGGTTGAATTGAGTGATGTTTTTTTAATTATGGTAATATTTCTAACAGAACATTTGTTTAAAGTTAAAGTGAAAATGAAATTCTCATTTTTTTCTCTAATTTGGGAACAGTCATGTTTAGCTGCTGATTTTCCATCTGCATTAGTAATTGCTTTAAATTATGTAAGATTTCGCTACATTTTGTTTTTGGTTTTGTACATATTTGTTTGTGTTTACTTTAACACACAGTGTAACTTGTCATCTGCATGTTTTTTTGCATTTTGTATGTCTTTTAAATATTTTTTTGACACAAATCTTGTATTTAACTTATTGTTCTGCTAACACGTTTTTTTTTTCTTTTTTTTTTATATTACTCACAATTCTTTTATTCTTTCTTCATTCAAAATAAAATTAAAACTTCAGCGCCATGACGTAATAGTTCACATTCTTCTCTAGTCTTTAAATGAGAGATTTTTTTTTTCTTTTCCACAAAAATTCCCAAAAACACAAGACCCTCAATTTGTCTTCATTTTACACCCGAGTTCTGAGGCGGCTCTTTCTCCATACCACACGCTTTTAAAACCACAGGGCTGCAGCGTTTTGTGTCTTGTAGCAAAATTCCTCAGACTTGCACATCAGAGGCTGTAAATCTGATCATAAAACGGAGCAAGTCTTTTTGGAGAAAAGTTAATCCTCGTTTTAAAGTGGCTGTTGGAAGATTGCAGTAAAATTAACAGTTTCCTAATTAAAGAAACTTGGACAAGTCAAATTAAAGCAGTAGTTCTCAAACTTTTCATACCCAGCCCCCATTTAGGAAAAGAAACATTTTCAGGCCACTCCCATGGCTCAGTAAGACTAAAACTAAGTGAATCAAATTTTAGGTAAATAATAATAAACTTAAAAGTAAGGAAATGTGTGTTTGGTTGATTAGGTCTTTGTAACAATGCTTCTTGGCAATATACAGTTGAAAAGCCTGTTAATTTCTCGTTTAAATGGTGTCATTTGTAAGGAACATGCATTAATGGGATGAGATTAATGTGGATTGTGCACATGAAAAAGTATTATTATTATATGATTGATTTTTATTTTTGCTGTTGCAATTGACACTTGTTTTGAGCTTCTGTACCCCCAGGTTCTGCCAATCAGGTGCTGCTATAAGATTTATTGTCAATAAGCATTGAGAAATAATCAACCAAACACACATTTCCTTACGTTTTAGGCTAAGTTTAAATAAACACCATAGATATACACAAATATCTTTAATTATCTCTTAGCCTTTAATATACTATATTAGTAGTTTAGTCCTTGTTGGTAACAATAAAAAAAAAAACTACAATAAGGATGAAAGAAGTGAATTCAAATGACGACAGAAACGAAGAGCTCCAAAATTCTTGAACATTTTCTCTGTATGTTTTGTGGTTTTTGCTATTTTGAACCATATGTTGTTTGTTCTATGTAAAAAAGGGAATCTGTCTAACTGGATTAGATTTAAATGCAGCATCTCTGTCATTAAATGCTTAGTGATGTTTGGATAAACCAACACACCCAGATCCCGTTACCCAGAGTTGCAGAGGATTGTGTTCCCACCATGCAACAGAGAATCATTCAACAACAAACTTGTACGATGACCTGTTTGTTCTGCTTGATATCTGCTGTTGTGGGGGGAAAAAGGGGTTTTGTCACAATCAGAAGTCATCTTAGACTAATTAGCAGCTGTGAACGCCTGCTATGACACTCCATGGAGAAAACTAAATGCTCAGATGAATAGCTTCACTATACGAGTGTCTGCGAGACTAATTGTCTGAATGTTATGGCCTGGATACTTGAAAGGCCGATTAAATTTAAAGCGTCACTCCCATCGTTTAAGTTGAATGTTTTGAAACTCTCAGTTTAAAGGATTGTATACAACAATAATAGTAGTTCCAGAAACGCATAAAACTAGTCTATAAAGTGAAAATCTGAACACACATCCTGTAAGTGGTAGTTTATGATGACTAACAATCTCTTAGATGTCTTTTTTTTTGCATCCCCACTGATTAAAACAAGTTTAGAAAAAGTATGAATAAAACATTACCAGATGCAATCAGTGCTACATCTAAGGATATATACATCTTTTGACGTCTATAAATATTTATTTCACCTTAACGGTAAACACTTCACACTTTTATTTCCTCGCCCTGCAGTGATCAACATCAACACAGAAACAAACCAGAGCAGGATTTCATAACCCTGCAGGCTGAGAGGAAGTCTATTCCTCCAGCCAGGGCCAAATTCTTTCCACTGACCTGTATGGAAAGAGACTAGGTCAACATCTACACTGCTTGTTTTATGACTCATCTGTGTCTGTAAGTTACAAGCAGACATATTAAATGTAACAAAGTAACTTATACTGGTGTTAAAGGTAAAAAAAACCCTATCTGTATTTTCTTGGTAAGTTCTGTGGACTTGATCTCTCTATGGAGGACTGGGTTTGCAGTTCCAGAATGGTACAATTCTATTAGCTGGAACAGTCGTGATTTGTAGTTTTTTTTTTTTTTTAATACTGCAGCTTCAGCATTCAATAACCAGTACTTTGCAGAGAAATATATTAAAAACCAAATTAAATCAGAAGCATAGAAAACTTTAGACAATAAATTTCTCATTGGGTTTAACTTCTCTTTTTCAATCAATATTATTAAGAAGTGTGTGTTTTGGAGAACAGGTCTGTGTTTGCTTCAGACGGGATGTTTGCAACACTGCGAAGTTTGTTAGGGATGACTTGGGTTTTCTCACTACAATGAAAAACTTGAATGTTGACTCCCTTCAAAATGGAAAGAATTTGACAAAGAGTTGACACATTGGTATATTTGTTTTACTCTGATGAAATATTTA
>JAUBOC010000028.1:5923649-5943089 GCA_032275365.1 Anablepsoides cearensis | reverse complement strand
AAGGTGATCTTAACTGCAAGTTCCTAGTCTGTGTGTATTCACTGACAATGGCAATAAACATGATTCTGATTCTGATTCTGATTCTGATTCTCTATCTCTACTACTCACTACACAAAGTATTGAAATCTTGAATTATTGTTTTGAAAAATATTTAAAAAAAATTAAGTTAAAACAACATATATATAATCTATTTGAAAATAGTACAACTTCAAAAAAGTACCTGAAATATACTTTTTTTACATTTTGAATATCATCCTAAAAAGTAAATTCTATTGATAATATATTAAAAAGATATTTCTGTAAAATGCAGTCTATTTAAAATATACTTTAGTTTATATTTATTTTTCACCTGGGAGTAAAAAACTCATTTAAAGTCATTTAAACGGCATACTAAATGTTCTATTATACATTTCATTTACTATTCATAGGTATTTTTGTCAAATCTTAACAATGGTTTAGATCTATCTAATGCTGCTAACTTTGTTGTATTGGCTGTAAAGGTGGTGAATGGGAAACAGGAAGTGAGCAGGTGCAGCAGATACACACTGGATGTGGTCAGAAACCTCTCCACTCAGGGATATATTCCCGGCAGGGATGTCAACCTTACTGACCTTCAACAGGAGGAGTGTGTGGACGGCTGGAGCTACAGCAGAAACATTTATGGATCTACAGTAGTGACTGAGGCAAGTACAAACCTGTTTTGCTTTTTCTTTTTTCTTTTTTTTTTGATTCTTGCATCTTCCTGTTCTGCCTCTTTTCTTTTTAAATTTGTCTGTATACTGGAGCAGCTTTGCTCTTCCCTCACATCATAATTCTCTTGATTAGCTTTTATGCTGTCTGTTTTATTGTGGTGTTTGGGTGTGTTCTAAAGTTTTTAGTTCCCACAACATTAAAACCACAATCTATCAGCACATTTTATTATCCGATTTTGCTCAAAGAATGGATTGTGGTAAGATTGCTTTCTTGAACATATTTGGTGTTGCGTGTCATGCATGTGACATTACACGCATGTTCACTTGTGCTGTGTTCCCAAACACAGATTACTATGGTGGTTAATAAAAAAAGATAGGACATAACAGAAACTTCTGGTACATATAAGCTGAGGTAAATTGCAACACATGACATTTTACACAGTATTTACTTTATTTAAAAGTAGTAAGGTAAAACATAGGAGTGATGTGTGGAAAACCACCGTTCAAACTGCTCTAAACATGTCACAGTGAAAAACACAAACCTAACATTGTCCAATAATGCAGATGATTTAGAAAGACAAGGAGACAATTTAATCCATTTTTAAAAAGTACTTTTTCCTTTTTTAATTTACTAGAACATAGTAAAATGTATAGTTATTACACTGTATTAAACTAGTTAAATACATGTTATATACTTCAACAGTTGATTGTCTAATTATAAACACAATGTGTGACATGAGCACTTGACTAAATTCCCGTCAAAAGATTAGTTCTTTAGTGCTTTTTACAAAGTCCATATAAAGTGAAAACTGTATGAATTTTCCAGTTTGACTTGGTGTGCAGTGAACAGTGGAAGCAGCCTTTTACCTCCACAGTTTTCTTTGTTGGAGTTCTTTGTGGATCGTTCTTCTCAGGACAGCTGTCAGACAGGTACAGTGTCTATCTTCATGTTGTATATGCTAAACTATGCTAAACATCACACATCTCAAATTCTTATCGAAGCCCATTTTCGCCATAAAAGAAAGATAAAAGCCCAACAGGAAGTCATAGTTTCGACTTTTAAAGTCGTAATTATGATTTTTATTCTCGTAATTACGACTTTAAAAGTCGAAATTATGACTTTTATCCTCGTAAGCAGCTACGATTTTAAAAGTCGAAATTATAACTTTTATTCTGGTAATTACGACTTTTAAAGTCGAAATTATGACTTTTATTCTCGTAATTACGACTTTTAAAGTCGAAATTATGTCTTTTATTCTCAAAAATTACGACTTTTAAAGTCAAAATTATGACTTATTATTATTATTTATTATGACTTCCTGTTGGGCTTTTATTTATTCTTTCATGGCGGAAATGGGCTTCGATAAATTTTGATTATTTTAGATCTAAAAAAGTTCAGGAAATGTTTCTTTATTATTGTCAAAGACATGATATTACAGGCTAAGCCTGTGAGTTATAAATATAGTGTGTTTTTACTTTGCTGTTTAAAAAAAATCTACATTTTCCTTTAATACCTGCATCATTTGAAATAGTGGGCTAATAAAGGAATAGTTTTGATCACTGTAACACATCCTGATCTTTGGTTTATGTTTTTAATGATGACTCATGATTTGTTTTATTCTAACAGATATGGAAGGAAACCTGTTTTATTTGCAACCCTGGCAGCACAAATGGTTTTTACATTTGCACAAGCCTTCTCCACCTCATGGATTGTGTTCATGCTTCTCCTCTTTTTCAATGGACTGGGACAAATATCCAATTTTGTGGCCGCATTAGTGCTTGGTAAATACCTTTTTAATTAGTCATTTTCTAAGTAATACAACACTGTAGAGTCACTAACTTGGTGTCCTGATTTGTTTGTTTCTTGTTGGCAGGTGCTGAGATTTTGACTGGCAATGTGCGTGTCCTTTATTCATCTTTTGGAACGTGTTTCAGCTTTTCTATTGGCTACATGTTGCTGCCGCTCTTTGCTTACTTTTTAAGGGACTGGAAACCTCTTCTCATGGCTCTGTCCATCCCTTGTCTGGCCTACATCCCCCTCTGGTGGTGAGTGACATGCAAAACATTCACTTATTTCTTGACTTTTGAAACTCACACAGAAAACATGGACAGCAGAACAAAAAGCTCTTTCCTGTTATGTAGTTATCTAAAAGCTAACAAAACTAAAGTTATATATTTGTTTCACAAACTGTACAAGTGAAACTCTGTGATTTTATTAAACTCAACACAGCGGCAAGAATTTAACAACTTAAATATTTATGAAAAAAATTGGAGCAACTTAAATCAGCCAAAACATTGTGACCGAATTTATTGAATCATTCATTGTCAAGAGCATATTTTTTATCTGCATTTTTTTATTTATTTGGTTATGATTGGTGCCAAGTTATTTTTATCAAAAGGGGTATCATGCACTACTTGTATGTGTGTACACAACAGCTTGTCATGTAGCTGTTGACACAATAGCATGCGTGTGTGGACACAACAGTCTGAATATATGAAGGAGACCCAACTTCCTCAAAAGAAAAGTTCTGACAACAACACTGTCAACACTCAGGAGATTTGCATCACTGGTTTGCTTTGTGTAGGAACACACCAGTCTGAACTGTAATTGTAATGTTAATAGTGGTGGTTCTTTTAGAGGAGACAATATTTTAGACCAAAATGGTGCAGCCAAAGTTTATTAAAGGTTAGTAGTATAAATTTTTAGAGCTGAGGTTTAATAATGCAACTAAAGAAACGGTGGAGCTCTTCAAGCAGCGCAGAACAGCTGCAGGTGGATGAGGCGATGTTGCTGTTTTGGTTTCTGATGTGTCGTATCACTTGCCAAGCATGTCGGGGGTCTGAACTGTCACAGTGGCTTCCTGTTCTCCTGCTTTGGCCTTTCTGATGCCCCCTGGCAGTGCTATAGTTTGGTCTGTCACTCTGAAGGCCGCGTTGCTGGCTTTGAGTCATTTTTGGTGTTTCCTGATTGATTTTTGGGAAAGATGTAAATTTTATATCATTCCAGTGCCTCTATCCATGATGCTATATCAAAAACAAAACAGTGGTGGTGTAGTGGCTGATGCCAGTTAGGACTTTTACAATCTAAACTCATATTTATTACATAATTCTACCCCACTCGTGCCTCTAACCTAATTTTTCTTTTATTTGCCTGATTTTGAACCAGGCTTCTTCCTGAATCTCCTCGATGGCTGATTTCTCAAGGTAGAGTCGAGGAAGCTGAAGCTATAATAAGAAAAGCTGCTCAGTGGAACAAAGTTCAGGCTCCAGTGGACATCTTTGGACATTACAATGTAAGTTAACAATTCTTTAAAGTCCTCAAATACAGCCGTTTCTGTGAGCTTTGAAACCACACATATTGAGTGATTCATTCTGTGTTACAGGAAACAAAGCCAAGTAGAGAGAACCACAGTGTTTTTGACCTTTTAAAGCACAGCAGCATCAGAAACACCACACTCCTGCTCTGTTTGGTCATGTGAGTAAACTGCCTTAAACCAAGCATGATGATGATGAAACGTTGGGTTATAACAAGTGTTGGAAAACATATTGGCTGAACAGTTCTTAATGATTTTATTTATTTAACTCACACAAATGTTTTTGAATGAATATGTAAAGAAATCTTTGAAATTCAACCTCAAAATTACAAACTGATCTTTCAGTACTTTTTACTTTTCTTTAAAAAATAAACCTAAATCTAACATCTTCTCTTCACATACTTGACCTCCTCCAGGTTCACTACGACCACTGGTTATTTCAGCCTGTCCTTTAATGCAGCTCAGCTCCATTCTGACCCCTACATCAGCTGTTTCATCTCAGCTGTAGTAGAAATCCCAGCATATATTTCCAGCTGGATAGCTCTGAGGTATTTTCAACGTCGACTGTCCGTCATCGGTACGCTGATCCTCGGAGCCGTACCGCTGTTCTTTATTCCACTGATGCCAGAGTGTAAGCACATACAAAACTACATACCTTTAAAATTCACAATTTCTCAGCAAAGTCAGAGACACTATCAGTATTACAATAATTTCTTATCTATCCAAACTCTAACTTTGTATTTGATTTGACATTTAGCAGAATTCCTGATCTGAAGTCTTAATTATTTCATTTCTTCTTCAGATCTATCCAGTGTGTCTCTTACACTGGAGATGTTGGGTAAGTACGCTTTCACTACCGGGTCGTCCCTTATGTTCACCTACACCACAGAGCTTTACCCGACAACACTCAGGAACACAGCAACAGGGACCACGACCACCGTTTCCAGGACAGGAAGTTGCATCACACCCTTTCTGTTGAGTCTCAGTGAGTCTATTTTTATAAGTTTATTTGCAAACCTTGCAAAAAACTTTGCAGAGTCCGCAGATATGCAAGGATTTTTCTGATCTGCATTTCGCCACACGGTTTCAGGTGGATACTTTAAGGCCCTGCCTTACATCACACTGGGAACTCTGGCTGTTCTGGCTGCATTTGCCGCTCTTTTCCTTCCTGAAAGTTTTCAACAACCTCTTCCGGAAAGCATTCAACAGATGCATGAAAGGAAACGGTACGTAAAGGAACTTTTTTTTCCTCTTGCTAAGTTAACACCATCTGATTACAAAACATTCAAAATCAATTTCATGAAAACTTCTTTTGTCCTGTAGTCTCATTATACTCAGGTTTTATTAAAGTGGTTTATATAGTAAGATATGCTACACAGGTACACATGTACCTTACTAACTGTATTTATATATGTTTCTTGTCACGACAGAATAAAATGTCTCCGCCTCACAAGATCCAAAACCTCAGGTCCTGTTGTCCAACAGGACAGTCCTCTTTGATGACCAGCATTTTCCTGTCATCATTTGATGTTGTTATTATTTCTGCAATCCAAAAGTCTTAAAACGGACTGATTTTTTAAAATTTCTTTAAAAACTTTTTTAGTGTGTACGTTTTAAATACCTTGTTTTGTTGCATAACACACATCAGCAACGGTTAGAAAGTAAAAGTTTTAGAACAGATGAGGAAAAAAAATAAATCAGACTCAAAAACTCAGACTTAAAGTTTATCAAGTCATCTTTATTTTCTCTTTTATTAAGAACGGTTTCACTTTTATATTATTTTAATTCACAAATACATTCCAAAAATATTTATTAGAAACTGAAGTATAAAATTTCACATGGTTTACATTTGATAGAAAAATCTCAAGTTTAAATGTTACCAGTAAAAAACATCTTGTGTACTGAGTAGTGTCTACATAAAACGCACCAAATCTTATTAAACAGCTGAAAGTGACCAGTGCTAGTTAACAATTGCATAGATAAAAAGCATGATTGGCAGATCTTCCAGTATTTTGCTGCTACAATTGCTTTGCACGGACCCACTGTTGTGTTTCAGACAAATAATTTCATGTAACACTAAGTGATTTCTTTAAGTTATTTTTCAGATATGTGCACAAACTGCCTTTCGTTTCAAACCTTAGCGCTGCACTTTCTGACCAGAGACGTTTCTTCAGCGATTGTTTCCTCTTCCTTTGCTTGCCTGGTGCTGTAAGGTGGCTTTTGACAACAGCTGGAGAAACAAAGAAACCGAGTTATTTATCCATTCATTGTTTGCCGCCTGCTTAAGCAAGATGTTTATTTCGACATCTGCCTCTTTCAGTCCCTATGGAAAAATTCCAAGGCATTCCCAAACCAGCCCAGAGACATGGTCTTCAGCCTGTCCTCTGGGTATTCCCTGGGGTCTCCTCCCAGTTGACCGCCCTAGTGAGGCATCCTTATCTGATGTGTGAACCACCTCAACTGGTTCTCCTCAATGTGGAGGAGCAGCAGCTCTACTCCAAATCTCCCTCAAGCCGGATTCCCACCAAAAATGCTCCCACTGCATCAAATTGGATCTTTCTAACCAAGTTTTAAAATCTAATATCCAGCCAAAAAGTCTATTTGATCTTGTTTTGAGACTGATTTACTAAACAAGAACTGATTATGTAAGAATATTAATTTTGTTTTCAGAATGTGTAAGATTAATTGTCTTGTTAGCCTGAAAATTGGACTCAAATTAAGTCAAAAATTTCTGCAAATGGAGTAAGAAAATTTTACTTGGTAAGATTCTTGAAATACTTGATTTGACTCAATTTTTTCTTATTTCAAGAATCTTACCAAGTAAAATTTTCTTACTCCATTGGCAGAAATTTTTTACTTAATTTGAGTCAAATTTTTAAGCTAACAAGACAAATAATCTTATACATTCTGAAAACAAGATTAATGTTTTTTTTTTTCGGTCTGTCTCAACGGCGGATGAAATAAAGATGAAATAAAGATAAAATAAAGAAAATGGCTTTGCTTTATTAACTTTAGAGCAAGCGAACGTTGCGCACAGCAGATAATTAACTCACCAGATGATTTAAAGGCGGTTTGTTCAGTTAGTTTCACCACTCCAGGAGCAGCGAGATGACTTTTTTTTTTTTTTTTGTCTCGAGCCCAGTTTACCACCGCTGCTGACCTGCATCAGTGCTGCTATCTCCTGCCAGAACATCAACTGCAGACGGTCCATTTCAGCTTAAGAGCTCCTGTCCGTCTGTTTCGGCTTCAGGAAACCGTCATGTGGAAAAATTATTCTCTCTGTGATTGGTTGCTGCTGCGCGTCGAGCAGCCAAAAGGTCAATTTCTTGAACTCCAGCAGCGGCTGCTTTGGATGCGCCGCATGCACGGAAAACGCTCTGCCGCATCCTGCCGCTACCTTGCGCAACTAAACTTCTGCTGCCCTGCAGAGAATTTCATTTCAAGAGCCTGTATATCTGGGATCTATTACCTCTTGTCACTACAAGGCTGTGACAGTATAAGGAAGAAGAAACTATTTTAAAGAAAATACCATGTTCTGTAATGGCACCTGGCATATTGGCACAGTTATTGTAATAAAATCCGAGAGTTTAACTGTCGTCTTCTCTTTCATCACACGGATCATAACACATTGCTTTAAGGAAGGCTAGGCTTTTAATAACTTCCTTTTTATTGAGCTCAAAACGAGAAACTTCCATTTCCAAAAATCACGCACAAGTTATTCTTTTATGCTCAGTGGACCTCCTCCTTGTTCATCTATACTCCACTTGAATAAGCACACATCTGGTGCAATAGGCATGTTGTTACAGGAGAATGGAAAACAACCGGTCCCAATAGGTTGTGGAATACCAATGTGGATGTGGAGTGTACATTTTAGAGAACTGTATGGTTCAACTGAGTCCTCAGACGAGCTGCCGTTAGAAGTAAATGACTAACATTTTGACCTCAGGCGGCTTTCTGAGAAAAGCTGTGAAACCGGTCAACAGTTTCTGTATGTGTGTTTGTGTGTGTGTGGGTAAAAATACAGGCAAGTTGGTTTAATAATACAATTCTGAGTGCAAGTAGCATGTTCTTGGGATTCACCACATTTTCACAACTTAATAGTTAGGATTCGATTAATTGGTTAATTTCTGTGACAACATTTTTTTTTCTTTTCTAAAATTAAGCATAAAATGAGGAAGAATCTTCAACTAATACAGCAGGATGGAGGTGGAGGTGTAAGAGGTGCAGCTTTACCCGGGGAAGTGCTGCATGTGACTGATGGTTTCAGGCAGAGGCATTCCAAAGCTCTCAGGCAGCAGGAGACTCAGCAACCCGGCCAGAGCTGTGAGGCTCCCCATCAGGATGTAAGGCAGTGAAACGGAGTAAGTTCCTGTGGTGGAACATCAAACGAGGAGGGGGGAGACAGTGAAAAACAGCCTTGTCTTTAATGGTACCACAAAGGTGCTGCAAACAACAAGACAAAAAGTAGAGTCTTAAAACAAAAGTTGTAAATGAGGGCCTTAAAGAATTAAAGTGGAGTGTTGTGTCTGAGTGAAAGGTTGTTTTATTTCTGTCAGGGGCTTTTCTCACTTTTAATGTGCGACTTCCTCTCATTACAAAGACAAGGACGTTAGCTCGATAAGAAGTGCATATAAAGTACAACTGAATGTCTAAACAGAGCAGGTGGTAAACCAGTGAGGATTACTGGTTTAGAAAAATCTCTTTTCTTTGGAAAACCTTAAATATTCCTCAAACAGTGACAGGATTGTTTTTTTATTTTACCAACAACTGGAACGAATCATGAGCTGAAATAAGAAAAAACTAAGAACCGCAACGGTGCAAGGGATGCAGCTTACTTAAGTAAATAAAATATGGAGCAATGATGCTGCCAATTCTGGAGGCCATGGAGCAGGCACCAACCGCGGTGTTCCTCAGCACCGTCGGGTACAGCTCTGCCGTGTAGGCGTACACAACAGCAAACGCTGTTGACACCGCAAACTTCCCCATCATCTCAAATGTTGTGGACAGAAAAAACAAGTCTGCAGGGAAATAAATACATAACCATCAGAGGTTATATTTGACTCAAAGAACAGCCTGTTCAGTTTAGAAGTGATGTTATGTATTGTAGTAAGATTTTATGTTTAGTATCTTATCAGGTGTAAGTTTAGCAGCAGAAAGTATGAAGAAAAAGGCAGACTTTTTCATCCAGAGCAGAAGAACCTTACATTAGCTAGATAGTTTTCTATACTCTGATGCCACAGCTTGTAAGGTACTAATAATAAAAGACATATTGGAATAAAACAATAATAACTATTTGACAGGACATCACTTCAAATATAGAGACTATCCCTTTAATTTGATATAAAACCAGTTAAGTGATGTCATTTGTCTTACGTGCTGGTACAAGCTGTGTGATGAGTAGAAACACCCCTCCTGCAAAGAGTGATGAGGAAAGACTCAGTCGTCTAGAACACCAGCGAAACATAACCCAGGACAAACCATAGGCCGGCATCTCCACTAAAGCTGACAGGAAACAGTTGAAGTAAGCGTTTCCATGGAGGTTTCCAGTATTCAGGGAAAGAGCAAAGTAGCCGATGGTAAGGGTGTTCCTGTAGGGATGCATTCAAAACACAAAGAGCAAATTATGAGACACCTATTGATATGCATTACACAGACAAGATTGTTTAAGTTCAAGTTTTATTACCAATGAACACAATCTTCATGTCAAATAAACCTGTTACTTTTTAAAAAAAAGTTTGCATTCTCTGAAGTATGTCATTTGTAAGAAAACCTACAATTTAAGAATCAAGTTTCTCAACTTAAGGCAAAAAAATATCTTAACTGTTGGTTTTTTGTTTTGTTTTGACAAACTTTCCAATAACACCGAGCTCCTCTGGAAACCCCACGCTTCTCTAGGATTGTATTTAGATCCCTGGGTCACGTTTCTAAACTGGTACAACAAGTTTGCATCTTGTCGGTTTCAAAAAGTGAAAATAAAGTAATTATATAAGATGACTCATTTTATAAGCCTTACAAGAGATTACTACATGTCTTAACTGTAAGCAAAAACTGTGCAATCAATTAAAGGCCTAACATTAAATACCTTTATAAAGACCAACCATCACCTTTCCTGATTTTTTTTTAAACCATTATCCTGTTAATGCAAAATGACAAACTTGCTTCCATTTTGGTTAAGCTTTGGGGAAAAAAACATGTACAATCTCATGTAGTATCAGAATATTTCATGAAGCTCCTACCACATCAAATCTTAGCTCAATATCTGTAAAACTGATTGAGTTATTTTCATTGGCCAATGTAAATTATCTGTAGCCACCATGTCAAACTGGATAGGCTCCAATGGTTGAGTTGATGTACATCCAACGATTCCCTTTCTAAACTTTCAATAAAAAACTGTCCAATGGTTCATGAAATAATTTGCTACCAAACAGGATTGAATCCAACTGTTAATGCCAACAATTTAGGCAAAGATCTTTTACAATGAGAAGAACTTGGTAGTAAATCTGTAAAATTGATTGAATTATTGTCATTTTGGAGGTTCCAACAGAAAATTTAAATAATCTGATTCCAAAAAACAATCGGTTGTAGATGTTCGCCCAATGATGACTCTTTGAAGTTTCATTAAAACAGTGTCCAGTGATTAATATTGAGATAATACACACAAAAACACATTTGAGTAACAGCATTGTTTACCTAGTCCCACAACAGAAGATAGTGATTCTTTTCATTAGACTGCAATGCATAAAAACGTGTTTTCAAGAACACAACTTAACTTTGATCTTAACTACAGGTTTCACAGAAACAGACAGGCCATTATTTATCCGTCTGTTTGAGAACGTTTGGGTGTGTGTGTGCATGTGTGGGTGCATGTGTGTGCACGTGCACAGTTGTGCGGAATGCGAAAGCAAGCTGGGACAGCGAAGCCTCACCAGATCAGCCACAGCGTGATAGAGATCCAGCGGATGTTTGGAAAACGTAGCAGGTCACAGATGTTGTGGGCCTTTCTGTCCTTAGACTTCACTTCATTCTGTGAGGCAGCAGAGCATGAGAAGCAACAAACACTTAAGAAGCTGAGTCGTTAGTCTAGAAGTAAGACAGTGAGATTATCAATCCAGGTAAAGCACCTGAAAAGCAAGAACAAAACGAACAGGACACCTCTCTGTGTATTTCAAACTTAGAAGTATTTCTGTACATCCTCAAGCTCATATTGGTTGACAGTATATAATTTAGCCCTGCTGAAGGTCCACTATAAGAAGGGATGTAGGACATGTGTCTGCACAGAGAAAGGCCTTTATTAATGACAGATTTGTTTCAAACAGACATGCTGCCGTTTCCAACAGAACCAAAAATACTAACTTTAGTTGTATTCTCACTGAACGTTTCGGAAAGTTTGATGTCATCCAAATTTTCACCTCAGTGACGCAATCAGATTGTTTTTTTTACTGAAAGAAATTGACTGAAATTCCACTAGGTGATTGAATTTAGTGTACAGATGGAAAATTAAAGAGGTCCGAGAATGAATCCTTGGGGAACTCCACATGTGAGGGGGAGGGGGCAGGAGGAGGAAACAGATTCTTACCTGTCCGGCAGAGAAACCTCTGTCAGACAGGTAAAACCTGATCCAGTCCAGTAGTGGTAGTTGTTACAATTGCAGAGTAATTACATTCCTTTAAAAATATACACAAGTGGTACCCAGACTACACTTACCACTTCTATATTACTGCTTTAAAGCACAAGAAAACACCCACTTTAAAGGAATAATAGAATAAAGCATGTTTATTTGCCTTTTTTAAAAGCAAAAATAACATTTTGCAAGTCATTTATGTTTTTTAATCCATTGAGAGGTCAAAGATTTTGCAACAGTTCTACGAAACAATCTTTCATTTATCAGCTATAAAAATTGAAAATATTTTTGTCAAGTTCTCCTGTGAAAAAATAGAAGGGGTGAAGGCGGGGGGTGTAGAACATCTTAATGTCTACCGACAACATTCCTGATTGTGCACTCATGCTGAAAACATGAAAACAAAAGTATCCAAGCAGTGATCCATGAAAGAGTTTGTCCTGCTTGACTCTCCCCAACTGGTAGGTAAAAATGTTTCTGATTCTGTGCTCTTTGGAACAAAATGTTACAGAAATAAAATGAGCTTTACTGCACTGTAAGTTAAGCCAGATGCAACCAACTTAATATGTCAACATCTGCATTGCAAACAGTTACACTACTGCTAAACAAAATAGCAAAGCAATAAATCCAGAGAATAATAAATACTTTCAGAATGAACAAAACAAATAAAAGGGGGATAATTTGAGTGGGTGTGGACACCTCGGGATATTTAATGCACTTTGGTTAAAGTACTGAGACAAGACAACTTAAAAAGAAGAGAAAGGTTTGCTTTTGAAAATAAGTCAAACTTTACCTTAATATTTAGATACAATAATGACAACTCTGATGAACAGCTTAAAAGTAGCCAGCAGACAACATACTCTCACCTGTAAAGGACTAAAGATGGCCGCCGGTGGCTCAACTTTGTTCATCTTAGCAGCATTTCTGATTATGGCTTCAGCTTCTTTTATTCTTCCCTGAGAGATCAGCCACCGAGGAGACTCTGGGACAAACCTGCCTCATTGGGCAACAGTGGAAAACAACAAGAAAGACATCAGCAATAAACTGTAACAAATCTATAACTATACCTACAAATCTGGAAAAGATTACAAAAGTTAACTGACAAAGAACTAGAAGTCATTCTACTGGAACTATGATCATCTATTGTGAAAAAGTAAAAAAACTACACGAAATCAACTTAAAAGTTATTCTATCAGCAAGGTGACCTGAGGATTAGACTTTACAATGCTCAAAGAATTTGCAAAAACACAAAACTTATGACTCAACAGGCCTTGGGGTAAACAAATAGGCTGAACAAGTATGGCGTGGCCAGAAGAAAATACTTTAAAAGCAGCTCAAGTTTGAAAGATTTATTTGATGAACTCAGAGGTGTTCTTTGGTTGTCTATAATACACAATGACAGTTGTTTAAAAAATCTAAAACAACAGGTTCACTGTGCATGCCAAAGTTTTTAGAGTCGGATGTGAAGAATGCTGATGATTGGCAGAAAACTGGCAAATAAGATAATAAAAAAAAAAACAAGCACAGCAACAATTTCTCAACAGGCTGCAAAAAAGATCAAGTAAGGTGTTGCAAAAGCCCAAAGTCCAGACCAGAACCCAACAGAAATGATCTGATGAAACAAAAACAACTTCAAAAACAAATATTTATGTTAACAAACCTCAGGGAACTGAAGGAAATTGCAAGAGAAGTGAGTCAAAATCAAGTCCTCGTATGAAAAATGTTTTTTTTTTTTAATTATCTGGGCTAGGAATCAAAACTCAATTGAAACAAAAATCACTAAGAAAAGTACACAGAGTTCATGTTAACCCTCGAGCTGCCATTACTTAAGAACAACTGCCTGTCCCTCTGTGCCTTTATGACAACATGAAGCTTCTGCAACTTTCTCTACTCCAGTCACAAATGCCCTTTAAATGCCCTTTAAATCGACCTTCATTCTACCCAAAAAGAAACTCTTCACTTGGAACAAACTGATATTAAATGGAAATTTTCATATGCTATACTTAAGAGGAGGGAATGCAAGTATGTAACAACTTAATGACTGAACCAAGAAGTTCCCAAGGAGGAAAATAAGAACAGAATAGTCCCTCAAGTTAAAAAGATTGCCAAAAATTCAACTTGATTAATTCATTGTCCTTGTCAAGGCAGACGTATTATTGTTAACAGGTCGTGTCCTCATTACACGGCGTACCTCCTTGTATATGTGATTAATATTTTGATATATTTTTATAGACAAAACAACAGAACAGCAAACTGTGATAGAGTCAGGGCTGGCAGGTCTAAAGCTTTGTTTTGCCAAGTTGTTTTATCTAAGCTTTATTGTTTGTATTATCTCTGTTAAACTGTTCATCTGCATCCATATGCTGTCAGTTTCTGGTCAGTCTACAGTTATGTTCATATCATCATAAAAATAAAAGCCTTGGGGTTCCCCAAGAGGAGCTGGAGACTGTTAATGTTAACAACATTTTTGTTGGCTGTATTCATTAACCTAACCTTGCTCCCAGCACCTCATGAAAGGAGTTTTCTGAGCTCTGAACTTTCACTGGAATCAGTTTTCAGTGTCCTCTCCTTCTTTTATTTGGAACTGAAGCCACAAAATGTGACTTGTGTTACTGAAAACGGAGTCTGAATATTACAGATGTGAGGTTTTAAGACCTGCATACTGACCTTGTGGTGCTAATTAAGTGTCAATAGCTGAAACAAATAATGATATTAACATTATATCAATAGCAATGCCCCATCGGTTTGCATGAGGGGGTGGGACTTGCACTGAAACTAGCCTACAGGAAGGTTCATGTCAGAGCTCTATAAATACATAATCTTTGAAAAACATAAAAAAACTGGTGCTACGCAAGTATCAGCTATTAAATAGCACTGGAACCAGCTTGGTAGGGGGACAAAAGGCATATTTACATTTCAAGAGGAACTTGATCAGAAAGCTTTCTTTCACTACAACTGCCAAAAGACACTAGTCAGTTAAAAAATAAAAATAAATAAATAAAAGAACATTAACCATGAAAGGTAATTAACTTAGGCAGTAGAAAAATGTGTAAAAGAGAATAGACACACAAACACACACCTACCTACCACCAGAATATCATGCGGAAGCAGCCGGGTACCGTGAGCCCGAGGAGGAACATCCTCCAGCCTCTGATGCAGAAAGCAAACAGCGGCAGAAGCATGTAGCCAAGGGCAAAGAAGAGACTCACTCCAGCCGTGGAGAAAATAGTCCGGGCCCATCGACCCAATATTTCAGTTCCTTGAAACAAAATTTGACAAACAGGTTCATATTCATGCCCATTTCTTAATGACCGATTTGGGCATTTCTGAAAAAGTACCTAACACAAATGCAACCACATAAGTGGTAATCTGTTCCAATCCAAGCAGGAAATACAAAATACAGAAGGTAACCCAGTTTGGAGAGAAAACCAAGATGATGGAGGTGACAGGTTGTAGTGCTATGGAGATGAACAGCACAACTTTCCTCCCATATCTGAAACAAACGAAAAGCAGAAAGAAAAGATGGATTATAGGTAAGCCCTATAAACGGGAGAGTTGCTATTTATATCACAGCTCTGGTTTTGTTTTCTTTGTGATGTTGCAATAAGAGACATTAAGTCACTCTTTCCTCTACTTGTAATTCAACTTTTCCCCACTGACTTTTTGTTCTACAGCAAAATGACATAGAGTTACACCAGTCAGATTTTATGGTTCTGCATATTATTTGGAAGAAATTATGCCTTTGTTAGGATGGCTCCAGGTTTTCCAAAAGAGATTACCCAAAGTTTAAAAGTGTAATTAAAAACTCTGCATGGAAAGCTTTTATGATGCTGATGGATTTTTTGTGTCTGTTTGTTTGCACACGTATTCTAACAAGACCTTATTGTCTTTTACATTTAAAAGAAATTATTCTTATGTTAGAATTATTTCGATCGATTCTGTTTTGTTAGATGACCACTAAAATTGCAAAGTATACAGGAGGTGCCATTTTTTAACTGCAAATCTTTTGCTTATGACCTGTCAGAAACTTGTCCTGAAATGAAGGAGCCAACGAGAACACCACAGAAGAAGAAGGAAGAGGTGAGGGGCTTCTTCCAGCTTTCGTCACACACCAGGTTCCACTGCAAAAAGGAAAAATAGACAGATTTTACTAAATAATGAATTTTCAAAGCTGCTTAAAAAGTATTAAAAAGAATAAGGAATAACTCAAATAATTTCCAGTGGTCCATATGTATAACTTTGATTTTTTTTTCTTACCAATTAACATTACTATTTAGAAAGATTTCCTCTTATTTAAACTAAAAGTTCAAAGGGATTTCCACTTTTACGCATAACCCCTCAAATCCCACCAGCCGGCCTCACTGTTCCATCAGCAGCAGCAGGAAGGACACACCTCAGACACGATGGTAGATGCGTACACGCTGTGGTCAAACTCCCATCCATCCAAGCAGCCTTCTGTCGGCACGCTGGACAAATTCACATCCACTCCGGGCAGCAAGCCTCTCTCGGAGTAACTCAGCACAGAGTCCAGCTTGTATCTGGAGCACTTGCTGGGCGCCGGCTCCGCGCCGCCGCTCCCGTCCACCTCCAGCGGGACGCTGCTGTTCCGCCACGCCGCGGACAGGTTCAGGTGAGCGGGCAGGAGGCAGCGGTGAGCCGGCGTGTCCGCCAGGAAGACGAAGGACAGGGCGAGGAAGCCGTTGGGGATGACGCAGGCGGCGAGGAGGAAGAAGACGGTCTGCTGGAAGCGTCCCCACTGGCCGAGGAAGGCCGTGGCGTGTTCATAATCACTGGCTTTGTTTGCTGAGGAGGAACTGGGCTCCGTGAGCATGTTGCAGGTGGAGGGGCAGAGACTGGAATGAAGGACTCCAGGCTGGTGATTCATCATGTTGTGCTTCAATTTCTAATCCATCCCACTCACCTCCTGCTGGAATAAAATGACTGATTCTTTTTTTAATTATTTGATTTATTCATAAGTAGACCTTGTAATTAATCAAATCTTATTTTATTAATCAAAACTTATTATTGTGTTTTTAACCTTTAACACAACATTTTCCCTAAAATCCTTAAGCAGTTTGCTCAAACATCATAAACAATGAATAGACTATAAAACAGATTTTTTTTATCCTGAACAAGCTTCTATATAAATCTAAATAAGCTTATATAAAATAATGCTATTTAAGTTAATTCAAAACATGACAAAATAGCCTTTAGTAAATTTCACTTTCTGCAGTCCCCCTGTTAGCTTTATATAGATTATTTTAATACATTTGTTTTCTATTATTGCTGTTTTATATTTTGTTTCTGCAGCACTCATCTTGTTTGATTATATTCTTGTGATTCTTCAGCTCCTTCAGTTTGTCTTGTCTTCTGCCTCCCTCACCTGGTTGTTGTTTGACAGTCCTTACACTTGTACTGATCAGTCACCTGCTCATCAGTAGCTATTTAGCTCCTCGTTTCTTCCCAGTTACATTTTTGTGGGTTTATCAAAAAAAAATGTTTGGTTTAGACTGTTTTTTGTTTCTTTTGAATCAAATCTTTATTTACAAAGTACATTTAAAACAACCAGAGTTGACCAAGCTGTCATTATCCCCCCAGGAACACACAAAATAAAGATATATTAAACGTATAGGTTAAAGACAATAAATTGCATATTAGTTAAAAAAAACTTAAAACCTTCATTTCAAAACAAGAGAAAATGGATGTCTTAAGCTGCTTTTTTAAAACCTCAAAAGAGAAGACATTTCATTGACTGTTGAAGGTGTTTCTACAGCTTTGGGGTCACAGTCTAATCTAGAACTTGTAAAAGGACCTGTTCAGAAATAGATTTCAGTCCTTTGTCACCATTTCCTGCTCAGCATTTGTGTCCCTCTTAAACATCCTTTCCAAAATTGTTCCATAAAGTTTATTTTGTTCAAACTGATAACATTTCCTCAAATGCATTTGTTGAAAGGCCGCTGGCTGCATGTAAAGTAGCAGTGTTTGAGCCCAAAGGATATTATTTATCTGGGTTTCAAACAGGCTCATTTTGCTTTAGAGAACTCTCTTTCTGCATTTAAGCAGCTCATCTCTGACAGATGTACACAAACACTGGTTACTATGTAGACGGTATACTCTACCATCACAGTACACCTGTAAATATGTAAATATTGTAGCCAGCATTGCACCACCTCTGTGTTACTTTGCATGTAACAGTTACTGTTTTGTTGTTATGAGTGATGGATTCAAAGCTTTTCATTTTGAACTTGTACTGGGATGAACCCCTCCGAGGATCAATAAAGAAGACCTTGTTCCTCTGTTCTTACAAACTCTTATTACAACTCAATATAGTAGATGTTTATCTGGTTTTATCATTGTCTGAGTGTTTTTTTTTTTGTTTGTTTAAATTTTCAAAATATGCACATAGTATTAAATTTGTATCATTAATATATTTTATTTAAACGTGGCCTTGAACCTCCCAGATACCCAAAAACATTGGTTATAAAAAAATATGATTTTACTTTGGTAATTTGATATAACTGATAAAAACTGATTTGATTACGGTTGGTTAATGCTTCTTAAATAAAAAAATTGTCTTAAAACTCTCTGCTTTCTAACATTGGAAGAGCAGAGAGGATTATGAGGGTCAAGGATATCAGCAGACACACTGAGGAGTTATATCTGAAGGCGTTGCAGTCTTATCTTGTTTAGTTAATATAACAGCCTGTAGACGATCTAGGTTTTTGAAATAGGACAAGAAGACAGAATGTCCCATACCCTGGTTATTATTTTGTGGCATTGCAATTGTTGGACTACACCATGGTTTTTATCAGCTGCCAAAAAGCAGAGACACAGAAAATAATTAAACTGTATAAAACTTTGTTCCTTAAAGAAAAATGATACTTGTCACTTTTTTATTGCTGTTAATCCTTAAAATAAGGCACCAACTTAAGGCTTCTTGGAGGACACCATAAGATCTCCAATTGGTTTTCTACAAAGGATGACAAAAATAAATTAATTCTCTAATTTAATGGTGCTTCTTTAGCTTTCGAGTCATGCAGTCACGTGACTCCCCCAGGATTCCTGCCCAAAGTCATGAACTGAACTGACATCTTTTTATGTTATCTCTCCTTGTATTTCCTTTTAGGTTGGAAAAGAACTCTTTGCAGAACAACATGAAGATAATTAGGTCACAATCTGTTATGGAACTGATGTTTACGGAGGGCGTGATTACTTTAACTGAAAAAACAATGCGAATCAGAATCTCTCCTCCTGATGGAAAACAGACTTGTCTGCTGTGATTACTTAAGAAAGTTTGTAATATGATGACTGGCAAATGTTTTACTGATATCCTCCATTTCAGGAGGTCTTTAGGGAACAAACTCAAGACACAGCAATAAAATCATTAACATTCCAACTTGACTGCACTTGTCACAACTTGTTTGCAGCTTCAGAAAATAATACAAAAATCAAATAAGTGTTTTGTTTTGTTTTTTACATGCAAACTAGTTGGTTTCATAAAGGATTTGGACCAAACAGATTGAGTTTATTGTGACAAACAGGAGAAAGAAAAGTTGTTTAAAATGGAAAGAAAAACAGAAATGAATGATTTGCATATTTCAAAACCCAAGTTTATTCAGGACAAAAATTAAATGAATCCAAAGCATTTGACATATTACATGATTGTAAATTGTTGCAAGAGAGGGGTTTAGCTTTATTTGAAACTTTTTTTTTTTAGTTGAAGATTTTTCACTGAATGAATCCATAATTTTAAAACAGTTACAGTATTGTTCTTTTCCCCCCCAAAACTTTAGATTGCATGTATAAAAAATTATAT
>JAUBOC010000028.1:5869809-5883384 GCA_032275365.1 Anablepsoides cearensis | reverse complement strand
ATTAATATTATTATTATTATTATTATTATTATTATTATTATTATTATTATTATTATTATTATTATTATTATTATTCCTGCTTATTGCCAGCTTACAGGACAGCATATTGTGCAAAGTCTGTTTCCTCAAAAGTATTGGGGATTTAGGAGGAACCCCAGATGAGGAAGAAAAAATATGTGATGGGACAAACAATACACCACATTAGTCAATAAAAAGGTAACTTGCAGAACAAAAAAAATGTAGTTCCTCTTTCAATATTATTGAAAATAAAAAATATGTGTCTATTTAAATGCTTTAAGAATCTTGGTTGTTTGTGGGATTTAAACCCAGACAATTTGTACTATTTTAAATTATGTCTAGAAAAAAGGTTTATCTGAAACTTAAACATTAGCTAAAAACGACTTCTGTCTGCTTGTATTAATAAAGAGTCTGTATTTTTTAAAAGTATTTTTATTTTATAAAAAAAAAAACACACGAGCAAATATATACAGAAATATCTCACAAAACAAGTGCTTTCACCACAAGTATAGACTGTAGAAAGTTATGATGCAAGGAATCATTATTGCTCTTTTCTTCCCCCACCAATGTTTACTGGTAAATTTAACGGAAAACAGTGAATATGATGATGAGTTTCTTGCCTGTTTACACGAGCTACTTGCCAAATGCTAAGACACCAAGAGCAGTTAGGGTTTAGCATTTGCAACCAGCGCCAGCCTACTTGCACTTGAGGTAGATATACCTCCAGATTATTGTTGTTTGTGGATAACATTTTAATGCCCTGTTTGAGCAAAAAAAACCAAACATTTTGTACAATTACAACTAAGAGCGAACACCAAAAATGCTTTGAACCAGCCAAAAACATAGACAACGCGCAGCATCTGCGTTCCTCCGGTGGCCTCTTCATAACGTCACAGTAGTCCAGAATGTGTGGTGGTTTAGCTTAATGTGTCAACACCAGAGAGACTCTGACCCGACATTTGGTCTCAGACAGGGGTTTTGGGGAGGGTTGAAGGTCAGGAACAGCTTTTACAAAAGTCCAAAGAGTCAAAGAACTGTCCTTTCCAGTGGTAGGGACTTCACTACAGTTGGGGGATCTGTTGACACAAACTGTTCCAGAAGTCATCTGTGGAGGTTGTGAAGTCTGTGCCCAAAGTTGTGTACTGTGGCGTGTCGTCTACTTCTTCTACTGCAGACAAACAGAACGATCCACGGTGAGTCAAGATGAACAGAGGTATTCATTATGTGGGCTAGTTCATTTACGCTAGCTGCTTCCTGAACTTATCCACCAAAACTAGACCACAAACACATAAAACTGGAAATTAGCAATGATTTGGCTTTGATAAACAGTTTTACTCAACTATCTGACCTGACAACAAAAAATATTTACCTGAGGAAGATTCACTCCACTGGCTTCCTGGACTCGTGCAAGCTTCATTGCTCAGGAACCCCCTGCCGTCTGAATTGTACATCCATAGTGAGTCTTTCTCAAGTTGCTGGCAAATCTGCAAGAGTGACACCAGATTCAGTATTTTACCCAACTGGATCTGTTCGACACCATGTATTCTTAAGTAATTAGCCTTATAGTTTTTTTTTTTGGGTTACTATTAAACAAGCCAAACAGGCAGAGCAAGACAAACATGGGTATTCCTGTCAATGAAAACTGCATGCAGTTCCTAATAAGACCTGAAAGCTTTGCTCACCTCAATGATGTCTTGAGGGTATTCGTAGCCTGGAAGATCACAGCCAAGAAACAAGGAGAGAGAAAAAAAAATGATGTGAGTTCAATATGCCCCCATTCATTTGATCTAAGCAAGTTTTTGTTTATTAATAAAAAAAAAAAAGACATTTCTGTTGTTGTCTTACCAGGGCTGTGGTCAGGGGACACTTCGAATCTGTGGGGAAAGTTTGGTGATAAAACGTCGGGCCCGATCTCAACCGAAAGGGACCAATCAGGAACATCTGATGTAGGCACATAGGGGAAATCTGCAAAAAAAAAATAAGTACACTTGTTTTAAATGATGTCAAATGAATCTCTGGGTAAACCTGCTTTTTTAAAGAGTTTTCCTTCAGAGTTTTCGGAATTGTTCCCGCTCACCTTCCTGTTCCATTTGCACTGTGCTGTCAACTCTGTTTTCTTGGGTGGACATGGTCTCCTCGGGCAGGGAGATGTTCATGGGGGACACGGTGTCACTGTAGTCCGAGTCTTCCTTAATCTTGATTGGTTGGCTCTGCAGAGACAAATAAAAAGAGACTTTTCAGCGGGTTTTGTAAAGCAAAACATAGGCAAATGTGAGCTAAATGCAACGCATATTTCCTTCCTAGTTACTATTTACATGTAGCTTCATCGTTGCCAGTATGAACGTGGCACGATTTGAATAAATCTAAAATTACATCTACGACATTTACCTTCTTCCTTGACTTTATTTCCCTCGCCTTGCTTCGTTTGTCTGTGCAGGAGGAAGAAAAACATTTGGATCACTTGAGGTTCTTGCAGTGTGGAAACATTTGTAGTATATGCAGATGTTGCTTAGTGTCTCACCTCTACCTTTAGGAGCAGAAGGCAGCATCCTGAAGACGCGCATGGCCTGGTGACCTTTGTTGACACTGCGGTCTTTCACCTCCTCGATGTCAGGCAGGGAGTTCATTGCACATCGAAAGTTGGCTTTCCACGTTTTGGGATCGCAGGCCTGTCCTGGGCTGTATTTCCCTGCAGGGAGCAAATGAGCACAAAGGTTTAGTATATTTTTATATGCCAATTTTTTCCTTATAATTCTGTGCTGACGTGCCTATTCATGCCAGCTCACCTGTGTGAATGGCCCATTCTTTGAACAGACACGCGTCTTTGTCTAATTCCCATCCGTGCCGAGCGGCATGTTTCCAAGGAATCGAAAACATTGTCCTATCCTGTAACATATACAAAAAATAAAATTTTGGGTTAGAAGATTGCTCACCACAGAAAATATTTGAATGTGAGGGGGTAAACAATTGTTTCCAAATATTCCTAAGCTACAGTTAAACATTTTTTTTATATGGAAACATTTGATTTGAGTTGCAAATTTGCAGCGGCCAAATAAATAAATAGACACGAGGGAAAAAAAAGTTTGAACTTTTTAAGTAATGTCCTACTTGAACTTTGGCTGAACACAATGTGTTTCCTGCCAAATTCAGATAAACAAAGTTATCAATCCTTGTCTGTACGTGAGTTCTGGTGCCAGATTTTCACTTAAACATGTTTCTCCTCTGCAAAACTGCAACATGAAACTTCCTTGAGTAGCGTGCAAATAGCTGAAGAAAGATGTCACCTCTCGTAGATCGCTCATCCTAAAACAACCTACATTTGGATATATATAGTCCTAATGCATACAATAAATCATAGTGAACTCAAAGCATTGCAATCTCACCTTATCCACCCAATTCAGCCCGGAGATGGAGTTGGAGTCAATCATCTTCTCCAGCCATGGCCTCATCCTCATCCTTGACACTGGCATGTTTGCCTAAAATATGAAGCAAAAGGAGGGCAGACTTTAGATAAGTGAGGCCATCCAGTATTTGATATACAGCAATGAGAGCAACTGAACCCCCCACATCCGCCTCAGCTCAGATTTATAGCAGCCATGCTGGCCGCGCGGAGGGGTGAGGAGGAGTTCACCCGGACGAGCAAGGCGCGTAAAAAAGGGGGCGTTTGCGCGTAGGAGTCAACGCTGCATTAAACAAATGCCAACGGACCATAAAACACCCATCGACTCAACATGTTTTTCCTTAACTTCAAAACTTCAAAATAATACTTCATTTTGCATTGTAATAAAAAAGCATAAATAAAAAAAGGTTTAAAATTAATATCCAATACATATTTGCGCATCTAGATGCATAAGATGCACGTTTCCTCGTCACTCAATTAGTTCAGTAAAACAGATCAAAACAAAATAAAATAAGCAAAGTTGAAAAGTTAATCTAACGCTGCCACTTTTAAGTTAAAAAGTAAACATAAAAGAGTAAAAAAAACAAATGTATGAAAAGTTTAAAAAATAATTCGCATTTGTGGTCAAAATGATCAAATTCACTTACAGGTCGCGAGCTTTTTTTCTTTTATCCGAGATGAAAAGAAAGATGCGCAAGAATATTCCGACTAGTTGTATGTTTGGAGCAAAGCAGCTTCTCTTGTTCCGTAAGGTATCCTCTTGGATATCTTTCTTGAACTGAGCAGAGCAGAGCACTGACAGCTCGCTGCGAGCGCTCCGCTTTTAAAGCTGTACGCGCAGATACTGGGTATTCCCCGTCACTGTACAACACTGTAAGAAATATCCGCCCAGGAAGAAAAAAAAAAAAAAAAAAACACCAGACGCTGCAGCCACTTGGGGGATTATTTATTGAGAGGTTTGTCGGGTTTATTTTAGCAAACTGACCCATGTTGTATGGGAAGTTTGCTTCTTTTTGTTGTGGATTGCATACATGTGATAAAAGCTAAAAATAATAATAATAAATATTGTAATAATATATATGTTATATTTTAATAATTATTATAAACATTGCCATGGATAATAGCCTACAGAATAGTTCAGTATTCACAACAAACATCAAAGTGGAATATAAAAAAACATTCATTACTGAATTTTTGCATATAGTTACTCCATTTTTTTATATTTTTTAATTATTTACTTTGCAAATATTTTTTACAGTGTGTGCTCTGCGCCTCTGGTAGCTACAGCAGATCCATTTCCGAGAAATCACGCCGTTGAAGGCAATAAGGAAGTTAATATCAACACGGTTATATGTCATAATGGATGGCTGCACTGAGCAAAGACTCAATAATCTGACATGTCATATATAAAGTAATGCACCTCGCAAATGTTAAATATCCACATTTCTGCAGGAAAATATCACACATTGCAAATTTACCTAATAGGTTGCAGTCTGCACAAACCACCTCATTATTGTGCTTTTAATGTGTTTTAAAGCACAAAACACGAGGCAAATGTGTTTTTAGTTATGTAAATAACATCTTGTTATGAAAATGTGCTTTTGAGGAGGAAATGTGTTTTTTTTAAAATATGCCAGATTTTTTCACGCACGCGCATTTTTTTTTACAAGTATGTCAAAGATCACTCTTCAGCCTGGCGCACGAGACAAGCCCTTTAGTATAAACAGCCGCCGCTGTGAGAAGTGGAGCATTTACGAGAAATGGTGTAGTAATTTAGGCGGCCACTAGAGGCAGAGTGGCACGCTGTTTTCATCAACGGTGACGGCGGGAAAGAAAGGATATTATGCGGAAGTAGTGCCGGCCGGGCGGTGTGTGTGTGTGTGGGCAGACATTCAGCGGAGCTTCTCAGGCACGTTGTCATTGTCAAACAGCTGACACAGAAACTCAGCATGTGATAAGTTGAGAAATAAACACCAAGTTTGAAGAGGTGAAAAAAAAAGTCGGCGTTTGGAGGCGGGCCAGCACGAGAGATATCGGGAAGCCCCATGAATGCCCTGGCTGTCACAGCCATTGCCGTTTTTTATGGGGCTTCCCGACCCGGTGTGTGTGCGCGGGGGGTGGGGGCGTGTGTGTGTTTGTGGCGCGTGGTCGCGCGCTCGTGCCGGTGGCTGCAAGACTCCGGTGCGCGCCTCTGGGAGGGACGGGAGCTCAGGGAGTTTTCCCGCGGAGTTTTTTCACTGGCAAATAGACTGTGGGCTTTTCCCGGTGATGGAAGACAGAGTTTTGGATTCCGAGGGGAATATCGTCCCAGTTTTCTGATTGTTTACCTCATTTAGCTGCAGACAGTACAGAGAGAGGATAATGTGATTTATAGGAAATCACTGGATCTGTAGGAAGCCAGTTCAGTTTCTGTCCAGTTAGACTTTTTAATTAAAGTCTTATAAGCTATAACTATAAGCATGAACATAAAGATTAAACAGTTCAACCTGTCAATAAAAAGACCAATAAAGTTACTTCCTTAAACCAAACAAAATAAGGAAAAAAGGTTCAGTGCACCTGTCCTCGTGTCTGTTAGCAAAATATCTCATGAATAACTAGACAGTTTTTATTGAAACTTTCAGAATATAATCACTGAATATAAATCTACTGCAGATTAACCTCTGAAATCAGTTCGATTAATGATGCTTGTCTCAGCCAACTAAATTAAAAAAATAAAAAATGGCTATAACTTAATCAACTTTAAAGATATTGAGCTAAAATCTTGTATGGTTGTAGCTGAGACTGAGCCACAACATATATTCTAAGGACTAACAGATTGCACAAAATCTCTGTTTTAAAAAGTTGCCATTACCTATCTGGTGCTCACTTTGTCTATTGAAAATTGTCTATTTCGTCGTCTGTTGAAGAAATGACTTTTTTTAAAGTTTACAACTGGTTAACTTTTTAAACCAACTCTATTCAAGATGGTTGCTTTCGTCAACTAATCCCAGAAAACACAGTTGCTGTAATTCGGTCAAGTTTACAAGTATTGTGCTAAAATTTGGTTTGTGGTTGTAGCTGAGAGAGTCCTTCGCAGCACAAATTCTAAATGCTCCTCGTTATAAACATTACCGTATGTAAAACTCTGCATGTTGGAGTCAATCCAGTTTGTCTGTTAGCAAAATATCTCAAGAACCACAGCAGAGATTTTAATGAAACCTTTACGATGTAATCATTGGACATACATAAACAACTTGAGTCAGTCAGCTGCAGGATATTAGAAAATTTTGCAGTGGCAATAATACTTGTAAATATTGCAATGATGAAATCAGGTACAATTGTATGTGTTTTTCCTTTCCTCCTTTTCTACTTCCTACTTTATGTGACCTTTAACATTTTTGGCAATGTCTGTCCCTACTGGCTGAATATTGCATTAGCATGAAAAGTAAAACTGCAAAACTCTTCAAATACATTAGTAAACAATAACTGCACTCCAAGCAGTACTTTGCAATATTAAAACCGCACAGAGATGTTGCAATAACAATATATTTGTAATATATTGTACAACCCTAGTCAAAAGTTAAAATGCACCTTAACAAAAGCTAGCACAAAAAAAATCTAAATTCAATCAATTTCATAACTGAAATTTGATGCTGTAGTAGCTGAGAGTTGCAATCTCAAAATTTTGCACAACTTTCAATGTTTGAACAAATCAGCTAAAACCCTGTCATATATTAACATATGATTTATTATTATTATTTAGATTTTCTTTAAAATGGAGTTTGTTGTTTTCAGTTCTTTTGTCTTCATTTTGGTCAAGTGACATTTGTTTTAAATGTGCTTTAAAAAAACATAACTTTTAGGGTTAAATCATGAGTCCTCATTTAAAGCAAACTTGCACACATGTGTTGTTTCTAACTTTTCACTGAAGCATGTATTCATGCTTGGCGCGAAGCAACTCTCATTTACAAACACAAGTGTTTCAGCTTGCACTGATGAAATTCCTGTAAAATTCATTGCTTGTGACGCACACAGTGTCAATTAATCTGAATATTTAGGCCACCTGAAGGGATGAAACAGTAAATTGAGGCTTTGGAATGAGGAAAGCTGCTTGAGCATCCAATCTCCCCATGGGCCATCTGCTTTGACAGCTCACTGACACTGACTGGATCAAGTCAAAGCCCTCAGGCATGAGCCTCGCAGTTACAGTGTGGCCACCGTGCAGGTGTAGAACTGCAAACAATGATTTTTCAGGACAAAAACATTCCAACTAATTTATTTATGCTGAAACTCAGCATTTTATTGCCGTGACAGTTCAGTAAAACTTGCTTTAAAAATGCAGTAATTGTCTGTTAAGAGCAGTATGTGCTGTTTTTGGTTTAAAATACTTATTAGAATAATAGATGACATTTCGACAATTACTGTATTTATTTATGTATAATACTAGAAATTTAACCCTAAAAATCATCCATAAAGTGTGTGTGTGTTATGGGGTGGTTAGTATTATCGAGATTGTATTACATGAATAAATACGGTAGGTCATTTGCAATACTTTAAAGTTACAAAAACTGAGGGTGATTTAAACCACATTTTATCACCTTGGCTCATTTTACTGTTTTCGATTTTTCTGAAAAATAATAATTTTTTGCATTATTAAGGTGCCTTTATTGCCCCTTTTTTCCATTTTATGGTTTCAAAATACACAAGGAGCAAAAGGGGAATCTCTGGATTGGGGTTAGATCACAGAGGTGGAGTAACAAGCTGAAGGCAAACAAAGATAAAAGTTGGATGAGTTACAGCTCAGAATGATCAAACAGGAAGTGTTTACCCTAACATGTTTTCTAGTATTATTAGCAGAGTTTAGCACCCTCAACAGTCCAGTTGAGGTAATGAAGCATTACCTTAACCCAGGGATGAGTGACTTCTGTCTGGCCTGCCTATTATTTTTTTCTAATAAAAATGAAAACTTAAAAAAGGTAGCATAGAATCTAAAATCTTCTTTAAAATGCTTTTATCTATTCACATAACTTCAAGGCAAACCTGAGTGTTTTGTCTGCATAAAGATGCTGTCTGTCATGAAGGTTTTTAATATAACAAAACCTTGCACAAAGCTAAATATAGGAAGTTTACTGAAGTCCAAAGTACATGAATAACATACTTTTTACCACAACCACACAGGAGACTCAAGGTGTTTTATGTCTTTTTATTTCAGCACTTTGCTTGTCTTCATATTTATTAAGTTGCACTGTATGTTAGCTTAATAAACATATATAAACATTTTTATACTGTAGTTTAATTACATATGGGTAAGTGAGCAGCACTATGTGGCCCTCTCATAGTGTCAACACAAAAAATGTAACCCTTTCCATCGTTTAAGTTGCCCATCCCTGCATTAACCACTTGTCAGTTCAGAGAAAACTGATTAAACATTACCCAAGCAAAATGAGTTCAGAATAAAATCCTAAAAACATTAGATTTTTCAAAAGCTAAAGTTATTCAACTTCCTTTTTATTTCACCTCTTTCTTCTCTCTCTTCTTTTTTTGAGGTAACTTTACCTCGTTTTCTTGTTCAGACCAGTTGCTTTTTGAAAGCGTCCCTCTAAAATTAAATACAAACAAGACTCGATGCTGCGGCTCTGTCATAAAATCAATGTTTGCTTTAACATTTTACAATGACTGCATGGGTGCGCACGTTTACACAGAGAGTCTCATTAGAACGGCTTGCCATAGCTGTTTAAAATGGCATCATAAACAAGGAAAAACTTGGTTAACGAGTAAAAAAATTGTAAAATGCATTACTGGGAAGAAGTCATCAGGACATGGGAATTTGACGGTCCAATGTATGTTGAGAGGAGGACCATCGGTGCAACAGAGACTGGATGGAATCAGTGTGAGAGTAAAACTTGTTTAGGTGTTGGACTTCCCCAAGGAAGTGCCTTGTCTTCACTCCTGTTTGTGATATTATTGGACATGTCTTGGTGCATAGTCAGGGGGGACTTAGTGTGTGGGGACTGCATCTTTTTGTTTTAGTAGGCCAAATTTGCCATGGTTTAAAATACACTAAGACAATAATGAAAAAAAACATGTTCTCATCCAAAATGACCCTTACCAAAAAGAAGTATACTTAAAGTACACATTAATAAGTATACTAACGTATATAACAGCGTATTTCCCTGAGTGTACTTTTGTTTAACAAGTATACTAAGTAGCAGTTTACTAACAAGTAAACTTCTTGGGACTAAATTGGCCCGTTAAGTTAATGAAAGTACTCTTGAAGATATACTAGAAGTAAACCTATAGTGCCATTTTATTAGTTTATAAAAGTGCACTTTTAAGTAGCATTTTAGGTTTGCTGTAACATTTGTAGTTCACTATTTAGTGTAAAATAAATACGTTTTCCATCCATCATCTATACATGCTTCTTCCTTTCAGGGTCACCTGTGCCCATATCCAGCGGTCACTGTGAGGGGCAGGGTACACTCTGGAGATGTCACAGGTCCATCACAGACAACCATCCGGTCTCACCTAGAATTAGCCCAACAGTCATGTTTTGATGCCAGAGTACCTGGAGAAAACATGCAAACTCTAGCCAGAAAGGTCCCCGAGCCGGGATTTGATCCAGCGACCTTCTTGCTGAGCGGAATCAGAGTCACCGTGCCACCCCACATTTTCCTGTACACCCCAAAAAAAACTTATAGTTATGCCTCTACTTTTATAGACAAATATTGGAAAAATGTGACAAAAATAGAATCGCGTATTTTATGTGACTCAACCAAATAGTTACAGTCAAATTAAAACTCACTCTGACCTTGGCATGCAGTAAAACACTGAGTTATTGTGTAAAATTGTTAAGCAGTTCAAATCTTCTTTGCAGCGGCTTGCTTGAAGTTTTTATTGTTGCATTTGTTCCAAAAACTGACAAGTACAGGATATCTTGAAATATATTACAACTAAACCAGTCTGTGTGAAAATTCAGTGTAATTAAGCTTATCTTAACCAAAGGACACTACGGTCCACAGACAATGAACAACGAAATAATGTTTGCAGCTCCCATTGTGCAACTAATCACATTAAAAATGTAAAATAAGAGGTAAAAGATGAATAAAAAGTAAGATAAAATAAAATGAGAATGTAAATAAGCAAATAAATCAGAGCGTTAAAAAATAGAATAGAGGTAGAAAAAAATAAAAAAGGTAAGATAAAATAAGATTTATATAAAATGTAAAGAAAACAGTAGCAAATAATCAGAACACTAAAAAACGTTAAAAGAAGAGGTAAAAAGTAAGATAAAATAAGATACAAATCTATATATACATATAAAAATAGAGAAAGATTTTAAAAAGTTAGATAAAATAAGACAACGGTAGCAGCCATGTCAAAGTGATCATATCAAAGTGTCAGGTGAGCATTATTGCACATAACCCTGGTGTTACTGAGTTAACCATGTGTGTTTAGAAGTTTGCTCTGGTCCTGACAGTCCTGAACCTTCCACCTGATGGTAGCTGGACGAACAAACTGAACAATATAGTATAAAACGTATAGACTAAGTATACATAGACTTTTAGTATATTTTTAGTACAAGCCAAGTGGTGTGATAAACTTATCTCAGATGAGTAAAAAAAGTAAACAGGAAGTATACTCTTATTTTTAGTTTAAAATTAGTATACTTATATAATACTTGCATATATTACTTTTTGGTAAGGGGAATGTTATTTTGGCTCTTAAATCCTGTGGAGTGATCCAGTTTGTCCTGGCCTGGGCTGTCTTTAACCCAAACCTCCCAAATGAGCATTTCTGCTTTTATGCTCGCTTATCATTCTGTAACTTGTTTATATCATTTGTGTTTCTGAAGACAATTTTTTAGGCTTTTTTTTGTGCCACCACATTCACTCAACTCCTGTCCTGCAGACACAGGTAACTTGATTAAAATTGACTAACTTAATTGAGATAAAAGCACAGCTACTGTAGCCTGATTGGCTGTCATGTTTGTGTGTCTGGTTGACTGTTCCCTCTGTCACCATGCATAAATGAAAGGTTTAGCTATTTTTTTATGTGTCCTGTTTTTTTCTGCAGAAGGATAACAAACAGGGAGGTGCATTATTTAAAGAGATTACTGCTCTTTTACCAGTGACCCATTTAAGGTCAGTTATGACTCAGTAAAAAAAAAAGACAGACAGAAACATGAATCATATAGCTCAGCACTTGTTTATTGGACCCTTTCTGTTGAAAAGAGGTATAAAACAAAGCTACAGCAGCTGCATTTTTGGATGCATTATTGCATGTTTCACACGACGGTTCTGTCATTTGAAAATAGAATTATTTCCTGCCTTCCATCTGTGTCTCGTCATGTCACTCCCTCCCCTGTTTCTGTGTGTCTCTGTGTCAGCCTTTCTCAAGGTTACTTTAGTTCACGGGGCGTGTCCTAGTTCGGACCACGTGACTCTGATGCAACGTCACTCCGTCACAGCCAGCGTGCTCAGCTGGAGGGATGGCGTGATTTACCAACCAACCCCCCTTTAAATAAATCAATATTTAAAAAACAGAGTAAAAATGTAAAAATATCCGCACACAGACTTTGCTTAAGAGCTGCTTTAAAAAAAACAGGGAAATCAAAACATAGCCTCTTATTATTAAAGCTGTGGTTATAATGGGGTCAGTTGAAACGCAATTAAAGTTTAATTGATAAGTTCACATATTCGTGCACCCCACAGTAACCTTGGCGTCCTGCAGACCTCTAAATGTCACAGAGGCGCTGTGACATTGAGCATCCGCCAATTGGGTGAAGGTGGAAAAGCCGCAGGAGGAAGGATGCTCCAAACGCCTGCGTGCGCTTATTTATTTCTTTTTCCATCCTTGTTATTTCGCCCGACATGCTTTTTGTCGGCAGAATCCTCCCAGTGAGAGCTGCTGGACCTCTCCATCCCCTGACCAGACCCCCCACTGCCTGTCTCAGATATTTATATATATATATTGTCTCTAGCTCGCGCTCCCCTCCCCTCCTCCTCCTCCCTCCTTAATCTCCCCAGATTGCCGGAGACCTGCCCGCCGCAGTCGATGCTGCAGTCCTGAGCCGCTCCTGCAACCGGGGACACCTGACTCCATGAGACAGACATGCTCGCATTCGTGTTGGTCTCTGGCTCGCTCTGGATCCTTTTAGGTGAGTTCGACGCGTCTCTTTTTTTGGACGGTTTTCATTCATTCGGCCTGCGGGGGGGATGTTTCTGCGCGCACGCGGCTGCTGCTAAATAAGGGGATGCACCTGCCTCTCGGTGGGTGTGAGGCTCATTGTGTTGCGTTCACTGCCGGCTTCTCCGGCTTTTTCATTCCACGAGCGCATCAGCCTTCCTGGCTTCACCAAAACTGGATGGATGGGTTTAATGATGGCGCATCAGCGCATCTACCGTGTTACATTTGATTATTTTTTTTATTATTGTAGGTGTTTTTGAAGCAGCACGTGTTTGAACATAAAATGAACCTTAATACCACGTTAAAGGTGTTAAAATAACACGCCCTAACCTCCTGGACAAACCGGGCAGTGTCCATCCATGTTGTCAGGTTTGCTGCCTTTAATCAGGTGCATGATGGGGGATGGATGGACAGGTCACCATGCGACTGAATCCTCAAGCTGCGGGGTTCATTCATTATTGTTTTTTTTCACCGTTTTAAAGTCACGTTAAATTGAGATTCATATATTAAAGCAAATGTTTTATTAACATCGTGAGCCATGTTGCATAAACGCTGTAGGCCTGCCAGCTGCTAAGGTCGTGTGACATTGTGCGTAAAGGAACCGGACACACGTCATTTCAAAAGGTTCTCATCCCTTTCAAACCGCACTGATCTGCTGCAGTGCGTTATGTGCAGTCACTTCAACCCCGCTTTTTTATCACATATACATCTAAATATAACGCGACTGTGAGTGAAAGCCGGCTAAAATAAAAGTCAGCATTTCTCCACCCCCACCTGACATGTCCTCCGCCATGCTTCGGTGATGAAGGGAGGGAGGACGAGGAAGGATGAGGAAGGATGACGCGTTTGGAATGCTCGCGGCTGATTGGACGGAGCTGTCCAGGAGCCAGGGGGTGCTGAAATCCGGTGCGCCCACACCGGCAAAAACTGGAGACCAGACCACCAGCCCCCCACCCCCCGGTTCACACACACACACACACACACACACACAC
>JAUBOC010000028.1:5834261-5846790 GCA_032275365.1 Anablepsoides cearensis | reverse complement strand
GAGATGGTGATCATCAGTGACAGAGGATCTGTATCTGGATTTGTTGAATTTCACTACTAAGAATGTCTGTTCACATATATAGGTAGATCCGAATAAGGCTGATCTAAGAGCTTCTTTGAGTGCTTTTTTAAATAAGAAAAAAAAAAACAATAAAATTTAATTATTTTTTGGAGGGCCAAACAGAAGTCACCGGAGGGCCACATGTGGCCCACGGGCCGCCAGTTGCCCACCCCTGGTTTATAGTCTGTTCCTTTCTTTTTATGGTATCAATCAAAAAATAACTTTATAGCACAAATCATTCTTAGATTCCGAGGCATGGAATGTGAATAAAATATCAGAGAAACATTTATCTGACTCCTTCTTACGCACTATTAGGTGTTGTCTTTTAAAGATTTAGTCGAGGGTAATAAATCTGGCATGAAGTGGGAGTGAAACTGGAGTTAAATTCCTTCATCTGTATGTAACCTGTTTTCTGATGCTGCTGTGTGTTTTTAGGAAACCCAAAGGGAGTGATGCTCTCTCATGGAAACGTAGTGGCAGATTTTGCAGGATTCCTCAAAGTGACCGATGTAAGTTATGTTCTTTATTTTTCTATTTAGTGGAAGGGTTTGATAATCATAATAATGTAAAATACATGCTGTCAGAAGCAGCTCCTCTCTGGGAATTGTTTGCCAGTATCTTATTAAAGCCTTCTGATTGTTTCCTTCCTTGTGTCTTCTGCAGAAAGTCATTTTCCCAAACCAAGACGATTGCCTCATCTCCTTCCTGCCACTGGCTCACATGTTTGAGAGGCTAATCGAGGTAAATGAGCTGAGGTCTTGGATCACAGGAGTTGGATGAGGAGTTTCAGGATGTTAGCGTGGGCAGAGGAAGAAATGTTTAGGAGTGGAAAAATGTAGTGGGTGTCACCGGCGCGGCAGTGTGGGGGCGGAAAGATTCTTTCTTAAGTTTCATTTTCCAACTTTAGGGAAGATTGCCACGCCTGCCGGGGTGGCTGCTGTTGATTCATGTTGGAATTGGATGTGCATGAAAGGGACTAATTTTAGATTCCCGAGAATGTCGTCAGCCTTACATGCACTGGAGAACGTGTTTACTGTAAAGCACGTGTTTGCCTTTTTTTTTCTTCTCCATTTTCTTTTTTCCATTTTAATTGTAACCAAAATTGTCTCAAGGTATAAAAGGGGTTTTGTGGGAATTTTGAGGCATATAGTTGTGAAAGTGAAAGAGTTGTGAAAAGTTTCAGTTTTAGTCAGAATGATGGCTCAAACGCTGGGACTGAAAAAAAAAAAGGAAAATATTGCTTCAATTTCCCCTTCTTCTTGCCTCAGCTGGACGGATGTTAGTCAGACATTGGTCATCCACCTGGAGGCTGAAAGTTGCTGCTGTGTCCCCGTATATAACTTTCTTGAAGTTGACTGAAAGGATTTCTGGGCTGTGAAAAGAGCAGAAACTTAAATGCAACCTGTTCATTCAGCCTTCTTTTCTATTCTGATTTTTTTTTCTTAATTTATTTCATTTGAATTACAAAAATACACAATATGTATATATATAAGGAATGAAAAATAAAAATAAAAAGAGAGAAAAATTAAAGAAAAATCAAAAATAACAACAATATCAAATGAAAAGGAGCAGAAAGAAGAAAGAAATCTTATAACATCTGCCCTTATTTAAAAGAGAAGATTCCTCAAGGCACAAACAGCCTGAGAGGCAAAAAATTACAGTTTAAATAAACACACCAGACGACAACGCAGAGAAGTTTATGCTAAATGGAAAATCGCCTTCATTATTCAAGTCATCATACTTGATGCAACATGTGGATAAGGAACTACCATAATATTCTTAATGCATTGTATTGTTCTAACTTTTTCCACTTTTTATGCTGATTTTAGTTTTGAATAACATTTCGGGACTTTCAGAACACCTTACAAACAATAATCATTCAAATATGCAAAGGAAGGATCAGCTTCCTGTCCTCATGCAGATTTATCTGCTTTTTTGTTCTGCCATCATCCGAAATGCTTTTGTATTAACAGTTAGCAATGACTGAATGATTTTACTGAGGTTTATTGTTCCAATACGCTGAGTTAATTGGATCAAGATCCTACAATTCAAAAGAAATTCTCCTTTACTCAAACCTCAAGTTCTATTTTTTTGTTCCAAACCGAAGTCAGAAAGACGAACTGATTTTAAGGTTTAAATTGGTTTGCGTCACTTATTCAATAACAAAACACCAGCAGTAAACAGCTTTGAGTTGTTTTTGTGCCCTTTTTTCTTTTCTTTTTTTAACTCAAAGGTGTTATTTCATTTGGGGGATAACTGAGTGTGTGTGCTGCTTGTGTGTGACCAACCCAGGCTGCACACAGCTGAGGTTAAATCGACACGCCGCGACAGCACTGACGCTTCACTCCGACACAGGAAACCACCTCGCTTCCCCTGAAAGCTGCTCAACAGGTCACACATTAAAAAGCAAATTCAGCAGCAGCGTACACAGACCTCTGCATCTGATAGCCGCAATGTTTTTGAAGAAAGGAAAGAAAAGAAAAAACATAAGAGCGGGCAGTGCGCTTTGCTTTACCCTCAACTTGAGAAACATCAATAAAAAAAAAAACCCACACGTGTTGCATTTTTCTTAGAGCTGCTTGAAAGAGATGCTTAAAATGCAATATTCTGCAAAGGGAGAGTGTGTGGAGGTGTGTGAGAAAGAAAAATCAAAATCCCTTCACAACTGAGTCACTTCCTATAGTTTGATTTACTCATCTAAGAGCTGCTTTCTGTGTGACATGAGGAGTTGTGCAGCAAAATGCTGTGTTGGGATCATTTTAAAAATATCACAAAATAACCCTTAATCTGATTAAAATGCAAATAATAACATTCTAATAATACCCATCATGATAAGCAGATAAAATAATATAGTTTATATTGTAAAGGAATCTGTGTTTACTAGTCTGAAGATATAAAAGAATGAATCATTCCAGGAGTTAAATTAAAACTTGGAAAGCAGTGGATTAAATAACTTCACTCGTGCAAAAACCTGTTGTGCTTGGATGAATCATCTCATTCACGTGTTTGTTAAAGGTGTTTTCTTTCTTTCTTTCTTTTTTCTCTCTCTAGGGCAAATTAGTCTTTGTGGTTTTGGCACAAACATAAGCACTTCCACTGAAGAGCTGCACTTTAATTCGTTTTTAAAGCTCTTCATTTTGAAAATCCTGATCCAAATTTGTGCACTTTTTACTGCAACAGTTTTTTTACAGCTTTGGAGACAAGATGCCTTAAAAAATTTAAAAAGCAAGGAATGAAATTTTTTATATTAACTTGAAATCTGTTATTATACATGTATAATATTATGTTATCCTATCATTAGAATGTAATTAAAAATACAGTTTAATTACTATGATGTTGCTGTAGTGAAGTAATATTTTTGATTCAATACTTTAACTTTCATAGAACACTTAACATTTAGTTGCACCAAATGTAAAATAAAACAAACCAAACAATAAAAAAACACTGAACTTCTTCCACCTGTGGGATTTTCTCTATAGTTAAATAAAGAAAAAGAGGGAGTGAACACTAGTTCCTCTTTGTGCCTAAATTTTGCTATCATTATTGCATGGTCAGATTGAAATCCATCTGAATTTAATGTAAAAACGCTACTGAAACAACAGGATAACTGTCAGGTTCCTCTTTTGACTAAATAACATGAAACTTGTCTGTGTGCCAAAAAAGAAAAAAAATGCATGAGATTTACAATAAGTATGAGGGCATAAATACTGGCATTCAAAGTGAATGCCCAAAAGTGAATTTATCAGAAGAAGGGTTGATTTACTGTCACACAGGTGGTGGAGGCAGATGTTACCCAGGATTATTATCCATGAGCTTTAGTGTCACATTTTATCACTTAGTGGTCTATTTTAGAAAAACTATTGTTTTTTTTTTCATGTTTACTGTCATTATTTTCTGTAATTTTTCATACTACATACATTGTAAAACAGCACCCCTTCTCTGCTTTTATTAATATACAGTAGGTTAAACAAGTTCTTCTTTGTATCCAGTAGTTAAGTCTCTTCCTGTCTGTCTCTGCAGTCTGTGGTGATTTGTCATGGAGGACGAATCGGCTTCTATCAGGGCGACATCCGTCTCCTGCCCGACGACATGAAGGTTCTGAGGCCGACCATTTTCCCAGTGGTTCCTCGACTGCTCAACCGCATGTACGACAAGGTCAGCTCAACCGACAAGAGGGTTTTCAGATTAATTAATTGGAAAAATTACCTTTTTTTTGCTAAAATACAATATGAATGCTGAATAAAGTTTGTTGAAGATGCTGAAACTAAGTTGGTCAAGTTAAAACAAGCTGAACAAAAGTTAAACTGAGCGGAACAGATGCTGAAGTAATTAGAACACGAGGTAAAACAAGCAAAAATACAAGCTCAATACTAGTAAAAAGCTGAAAGCTAAATTTAGTAAAACAATAGCTAAAAGCTAAAACCAATATACAATTTCAATGCAGTATCTGGAAGTTAAAACTAGCAGACCATGAGCTAAAACAAACAAAATACAAGCTGAAATGAGCTGAGCTGAAAGCTAAAATTAGCAAAACAATAGTTAAAAGCTAAAACCAATATCAGAACAGTATCTGGAAGATAAAACTAGAAGAACACAAGCTAAAATAAGCTAAATTGTAGCTATTAGCTAAAAATTAGCTAAATTAAGATGTTTGGTTCCCACAAAAATTTAACAAAAGCTGCTAAATCTTAAAGCTGAGGGAATGGTTCTTACTTTGATACATTCTTAATAGACCTATAATTTACATAAATATGCCTTTATAACATGTGGGGAAAAAAAACTCCATCCAGCTAAAAATAAAAACATTTTCTTGGTCCTCCCTGCAGATTTTTAACCAGGCGAACACCCCGCTGAAGCGCTGGCTGCTCAACTTCGCTGCCAAGAGAAAAGGAGCTGAAGTTAGCAGTGGAATCATTCGCAGCGACAGCATCTGGGATAAAATTTTCTTCAGTAAGATCCAGGTAAAGGCTGCTTAAACTGGAACACTGTGGACGTTACCCTGTGGGCTCAGTGCAGACGCTTAGTATCAATCCCAGTTTGTGTGTAAAGTAGATTAAATGCATTTTTATTTTCAAATTGTACCAGGCAAACATGGAAAAAGCATGCAGCTGGTTATTATAATGAACGTTCTAATTCATTTCCGGGACATTAAGTGATTTTTCTCTCTATTTAGTTTCAATACTATCAATCAACATACTCTCTTTTTTGCTTATAAACCTCCCATTTAAATCAGAGACTTATAAGAAAGTAATAAGTTGTTTCTATTTGTTACAGGCCAGCTTGGGAGGAAGACTGAGGATGATAATTACAGGGGCAGCTCCTACCTCACCTACTGTCCTGGGCTTTCTCAGAGCAGCTCTGGGATGCCAGGTCAGACAATCACATCTTTGTTTTCATCATTTCACTGTATCAATTCAGTGCACCAGACCAGCATTTAAAAAGCAGCTGAAGTGGCGTGTGAAGCAGCAAGACATGGATGTTTCTATATTTGTAGAGACATAATGCTAAGTTTCTGTGTAGGTTTATGAAGCATACGGCCAAACAGAGTGCACGGCAGGCTGCACCTACACCACGCCTGGAGACTGGACCTCAGGTGAGCCTCTGCTTTTGTGCAAAATGTGGAAGAAAGACAAGGTTCTCACCTCCTCTCAAACCACTGAACTTGTTTTGATCCTAGACTTGGATCAAAGGTCTAAAAATTCAAGATTTTAAAGAATAATCAACTCCCACGCTTGAGGAAGAAATAATTATGCTAATTGTTGTTTGTAAACTGATTCAATCAATCATTTTTGTCTCGACTGCTTTTATTTCATAACCTAACATTTATTTAGCTGTGCACATGGAATCCCAGTGATGTAACTACTTAGACAGAGAGCAACATATTTGCTCCAAGTCAATGATTTATGGCTGGGGAAATAAAAAGTAGGGTGAGAATAAAAGACGAGCAAACAAGGCTGCGTATCGCTTCCTATAAAAGGGAAAAAGGGTGAGGCGTTATGAAACAGGTGGAGATGAAAGAGCAGTTAGGCCCAGACTCTGCTGGGTGATTTCCACCTCATACAAAAGGTGAGTCGCTGTTTTAACAAGCTAGATTTAGCTTTTTTTTGTTCTGCTGTTTTCCTAAAACCTGGTTCTGATACGATCTAAACAAGAGTTAACGACCTATTGTGGACCGCCGACTCACAGTGACTGCTGGAGGTGCCAGCTGCCTCGCAGAGGAGAAGCACATAAAGACAAAAAATAGAAACTAAATTTAAGCATTTTTTAAAGTCAGGTTCAAATAGCCAAGCAATCTGACATGATCCACAACGTGTTCTTGAAAAACCACAGAAGATAGAAAAGAAAAAGCGGTTAGGTTAACTATAACAAATCAGTGAAAAACCTTAAAACTGTAAACAAGGAAGGAGATGTTTGAGAGAAACGTAAGAGAAAGATGGAAGTTTTCAAAGTAACCTGTAAGCTTTGTGTCTCAACCTAATTGTGAGACTGTAATTTTTTTATAGACTGCTGAAACTAACAGAAATATAGTAACACAGCGCCCCCTGCTGCTCAGTTATTGTGTCTGAATAAAACTCATATAGGAGCGACTGAGTGTAAGCAGTTTAATTTTACATCCTCAAAAAATAAAATTAACGAGTCGCATCAAATGTGATCAGATTTAGGGATTTATATGTAGAAAGTTAATAGTGGCGGAAATAGTTGCAGTTGTTAAAAACGAGACATTGATGTATTTATTTATTATTATTTTTACAGGTCATGTTGGGGCTCCACTGCCATGTAACCTCATCAAACTGGTGGATGTTCCTGAGAAAAACTACTTTGCAACTAAGGGTGAAGGAGAGGTAAGCAAATATTTTATTGACAGAGAAACTTAAAAAAAAAAAACAAATTTAAATAGCATATATATACTTTATGTTTGTAAACCTTAAACATCTTATATGAGTGTGAACAGAAATATGACCCGAAACTTTTTCTAAAAATGTTTTCTCCAGGTTTGTGTGAAAGGACCAAACGTGTTTAAGGGCTACCTCAAAGACCCGGAAAGAACAGCTGAGACTCTGGACGCAGACGGCTGGCTCCACACTGGAGATATCGGCAAATGGCTTAAGGTGTGGTTTACTAAACCCTGAGCAAATCTTTAATATAGTCTGATTTTAGCTGGAGCGGTTTCAATAACTTATCTTATTTCTCTCTTCCTCTCACGTCTGTTTTGCTGCAGAATGGCACGCTGAAGATTATTGACAGGAAAAAGCACATCTTCAAGCTGGCGCAGGGCGAGTACATCTCCCCTGAGAAGATCGAGAACATCTACATTCGGAGCGAACCTGTGGCCCAGCTCTACGTTCATGGAGACAGTCTGCAGGTAAAAGCCGTGCACACGTGTACAGCACAGGAGTTTAACTGTTTGGCTCTCCACAATCTGAACACTTCTGTTCTCTTTATTAGTCCTGTTTGGTAGGGATTGTGGTCCCTGACCCTGAAGTGATGCCTGAATGGGCCAAGAAGAAAGGCATCCTGGGCACCTACAAGGACCTGTGTAAAAACACTGTAGGTATAACTAAAATATAACATTAAAGTGCCTGTGACGTGCCTATCCTTCAAATACAAAAAGTCAAAGAAAACATCTTAAGAAAATTGGCATGGTACAGATTATTTTACCCGTTGTGTCACATAACTGGATGATTTTCTTTTGAATTTGGCTCAGCAAAAGTGAAACAGGAAGTGACATCAAAGGGGAACTTATTCATAAAATAAACTCTGGTTTTTGTTTATTAAAACAAAATGATTTAAACTTTAACTCTTCTTCGTCTCTCTTTGATAGGGACTCAAAATAATCTAAAGAATCTTCTCCACAGTCTGTATTGTCGGCCTTTGTATCAGTGCTCACATGCAAACTTTCCCCTTTGACATCATTTCCTGTTATTTCACATGCGAATATCTCAAAAACTGTTCATCTCAGCTGCATGAAATTTGTTTTGCAATATGTTGCCAATGTTACCTTTCCAAAAATGCATTCATATTTGTTACAAAAATTTGATTTCACAGGCACTTTAAGCTAAACTGTAGGAGTATATGGGAAGTAACATTGTTTTTCTTTTACAGCAATTGAAGAAAGCAATCCTTGAAGATCTGGTGCGTCTGGGCAAAGCCAGTGGCCTTCTATCTTTTGAGCAGGTAAGAAGATGGTATTTAATCACAGGTTTTTACCCATGACCAAATATTGTAGTTTTTTATTTTCATTAAAATCAAGGGTTTTATCAGACTTACAAAAACTAGGTAAATTACCTGTTTACATCTATAAATCCAACAGTTTTTTCTCTCTGTGCCAGGGTTGTAAAGAAATTTTAATGAACACAAAATGGGTTTTCTGAAATAAAAGCGTTAAGGTTATTTTTAGTAAATCTATTATGTAAAGAAAAATGAGTATTTGCACTTTTTTCTTTTTTTGTTCTAAAATCTTTGGCTTCTTAATGAACCAACTCTTACTGCAGTTCTCAACCTTAGTGACACGTAATGTGTTTCCATCATATCTGAAATCAACGAAACATCAATGCTATGACATCAGATTCACAGGTTTTATGTGAAGTTTGTGGAAATAAAAGAAAAGCTGTAAGTTTACTAAAAAATGAAACACTTGTCCGTCTAAATCGCGGGTCAAAGGTTTTTTTTTTTTTACTTAAAATGAAAATTGTTTTTTATATCAATGGTAAACTTGAAATTTATGATTAAAGGCAACAAAATAAACTTAAAAGGTGATGTAATTTTAAGTAACTGAGCAATTTAGTTGGATAGCACAGTATTAATGTCTGAAAATAAGCTGCTTTAAAGTCAGCATCAACCATAAACTAAATTTGCCATAATGCATATTGGCTGCTTACTAGAAACTCATCAGTGAGTAAAAGTTTATTAGTAAAATTTATTTAGTTTTAATAATATTTATGTATTTATTTCAGATTTGGTCATTCGTACACTTAGTTCTTATTAGTGTTTAAAAGAAGACGTGTTAAAATACTGTTTAGTCAAAGTTAAATATGAAACGTCATGTTTAACATGTTTAACAGTTCATTATAACTGGCCCTTCAAGGGCCACCATAACACTCATGTGGTCCTCTGTGAAAATTAGCTTAACACCCCTGGTTTAAACAACACCTTTATTTAGTAATTCCTCAAAGTAGACTGATGAGATATGTCTTATCGTTTTCTCCCTTTGAAGGTGAAGAACATCTACATCCACAATGAGATGTTCTCCATTGAGAACGGCCTCCTGACTCCCACGCTAAAGGCCAAGAGGCCGGAGCTGAAGGAATTCTTCAAGGCGAAGATCGACGAGCTCTACAGCAGCATCTGCATGTGAATGTGCAGCAGACCTCTTTTTTTTTCTTTTTCTTCTTTTTTTTCTCCTTTGAGCATCCTGACACAAAAGAAAAGCTTTGAGCGGGACAAAAAACGTGTCTCACGATCCTGAAAAAGCTTTGGTATCATAAACCAAAAGTGTCCCGACAGTGGGAGATTTAAAATGGCTATAAAGAGGCAAATTAAAGAAAAAAAAAAGAAGTGCATTACAGTACACAACAAGATTTATGACTCCGTCTTAATTGGGCATTTTGTGACAAAAATTATTTGCATTTTAGATTGCACAGGTTTGTGTCCTAATCAGAACAAATCAGAACCTTGGAAGAAAAATGGTGCTGCACACTCTAATGTTGTCCAGCAGAGGGCAGCATAGACTTGAATATGCCAAACTTAGTACACTGCATTATGCAAAGAATGTATGAAGGAGCCTTTTATTTTTTGACAAACCATTAAAGTGAAAAAAAAAACACCAGTCAAGTCTTTTAAGGGGAACAACTCCGTCCTTTAAAAAAAAGTTTTTTTTACAGATATTTGTATCCTTACCGACACAGTAAATGTAAACAGTATTGTATTTGTACCATTTTTTTGTTTGATTTGTTTTAATTTAGGCATTTTAAATCTCCCCAAAGGTACTCCAAATCTTCAGATTTTTTTCTAGCAGCAAAAAAAAACAAAAAAAAAAAACTGTCTGACTTGAATAATGAGCGTCTCTTATTTTCCATCAGTCCCTTTCTCTCCCTCGTCCCCTTTGCAGTGAGCAGCCAAATTACAAATGTACACAAGTAACACCGTGGTATGGCAGCAGAAGTGATGTCCTTGTGTTTAGTGTAGCTCCAGAAGAAATCTGAACCTTGTAGGACAGTGATTCGTTCGTTCAGTCAAGAACTTACTCTCAGTCGTGCCAGTAGGAAGAACTACCCTGATCTGGCACAATAATTTAGATTAAATAGCACTATTTAAGACTAAGACCATGTAGAAAGAAAACAAAACTGGTCTAGAATGCTTCGTTTTAAATGACTGCTGTCTGCACTGTTTTTTTTTTTTTTGTTTTGTTTTTTGTTGTTTTTGGGGGGGCATCATGAGCCAGACTACACTTTTCATGTTATTGAATCATTCATTGCAGCAAAACATTACTACATGGTTGTGATCAAATATTCAGCATGCATGGACATTTTCCCTGAGTAAAAGATCAGCCGAGAGGAACAATCATCAAGCGCTACAGATGGTGCAATCAGCTTTGTTTTTCCATATTTTTGCACAAAGAATGTGTCAGGTTAATAAAAAAAAAACTATTGCAAAACCAGGCGTCGGGGCAATGCATGCAGTTTGCCCTGCTATTCTGGGACAATTTGCATTTGGCTTGAAAATAAAGCCCTGTTTGTTATTTTGTTTATTTTTATTTTATTTTATTTTTTAAATTGAGGCTGTATGCAGTTGCCCACAATGGTTCGATCTTTGGGCTATGTGTAATTTCCACAAAAGCTGATAATAAATTCCTTTCACAGAGAGGAAATAGAACAAACTCCAACTTTTAAACAAAAACTACATTTTTTGTTCAGTATATTTACACAAAGAAGTAATGTATAGGCTTTTGAAGTTAAATACCGTCCCAAAGCATCAAACAATGTGGATGTACATAAATGAGGACAGCTAGATGTAGGCATATTTAAGAAATCAATGGTTTGAATGATTGTTTTTATTTTCTCTCTCTCTTTTATGTGTAGTAGGAAGAAATGTACCTATTTATTTATCTATTCTGCTGTAAAATGGAATCAGCACCATATCCTTGTAATGATTGAGTGCAATAAAATTTGGGGTGACTGGGGGTGGGGGATAGGAGAAGGGATGTGAAATAAATGATATTCTGGAATGATTTTAAACCAGTGTCTTGTCTGTTTTTTCCCAATGAAAGTTTGTCATGTTTCTGTTCTAAAGATGAAAAAAAAAATCTAAACATAATATGTCCTGTTTTAAAAAGGTCATTCAAAAATATATTTTAAGGCTACTTTTTCCTCAGTTTCCTTGACATATTAATATGTATATTTATAAATATTGTTAAACTAACACTGACCTCATATTAAACATGCATTAAAGTCTTACATGTTTGCATCAAAACATATTTTAATATACTAGAGGGCACAAAATAACAATGACAGCAATAAAACAGTGCTTTTACCAACAATTAATTTCTATGGAGCAGAATTTTTTTTTTTTTTTTTTTTTTTTTTTTTTTTTTTTTGTTATTTTACTTCAAGCTCCGCCCATCCGGTTAGCGGCTATGTCAGCCGGGCTACAAATGGGGCGCAGCCACAGTATTAGGCTTTACCTTTGCGTTGATTAGAATCAGAGTTGCTAGGCGCCGCACAGAGCAAGATGGAGGACAGCACTTTTTTAGCATGATTTATTTTTCTTTTTTTCTTTTTTGTACCTGAAGGGCTAAAGTTGATGTTATCTGGAAGTAAAAGGATTTAAAATGAATCGACGCGCGCTCCGAGTCACACTTGGTAGTGACAGCAGGTTCCCCCAAAAACGAGATTCTGTAAAAACAACAACACTGCCACTGAAGCGTCGAGAAAGTAAGACATTTCTGTGCATTTAAACTCCGTCGTGTGCTAAGTTGTATGCACTTGTCATAACCATCTGCATATATTTTATTATAAATGTTTTCAAACTTTCAGAGGTTAAAAGACATGTGTTCAGCAAACACAAATGTCCCACATTACTAGAGGAACCTGAAGGGGACAATGAAACCTCTGTTAAATCAGTAGACCAAGTAAGGATGAGGGTATTTCTATTCTATTCTATTCTATTCTATTCTATTCTATTCTATTCTATTCTATTACATACATACATACACACACATACATACATACATACATACATACTCTCAAACTGCATATTTTACTCAACAAATCAGAGTGTAAATACATACAAGTATATCAAAAATGATGGACTTCTACATTCCAAATGGCTCCTATGAATATCACCCTTGTTATTTTCACTTTAGCCATTTTTTTAGGTCAACACGTGATAGCTGGAAGTAGGGTTGGGCATAATCGTATCGTGTGCAATTAATCGTCAGAAAAACACTAATCGATTACTTTTTGGCATTAAT
>JAUBOC010000028.1:5823596-5834161 GCA_032275365.1 Anablepsoides cearensis | reverse complement strand
TCTGACAGTGATCATTACAGTGTGGCTATAATTCCTCACTTCACCATCTGTGTCGCAGCTTTCCGTCTCCAAAACGAACGTACGCATTGGTCAGAGCTGGCGTGAGGCACCGCACATTTTCATGTCAAGTTAGAGTTTTATAAATTACAACCTTTGCGTGAAAAGGGGCGTACGCAAGTTTCAGGGCTCATTTTGTGCGTACGCAAGCTTTATAAATCCGACCCCAGGGGCCTCATTTGTAAAGGATTGTATGGAAACCATACTAAAAGTGAACGTACGGCCAAAAGGAGAAAACGGAGTACACGTAAAAAAATTCAGGTTTATACAACCATGCATACGCAAATTCCAGGCTTGTTTTGTGTGTACGCAAGCTTTATAAATCCAACCCCAGACCAGAACTAAAGACCAGAGCCCAAAAACAAAGACTAGACCAGAACTAAAGACCAGGGGTCAGATTTATAAGGGATTGCATGGAAATCATACTAAAAGTGAACATACGGCCAAAAGGCAAAAATGGCGTACACCAAACCATACACACTCAACAGACAATAAACAGTCAATGCAAAGTACCTCATGAAGGTTAAGGTGTATTTAAATCAGTCAGCTGATCAGTGTCAAAAAAAGCCATTGGCTCAGACGCGCTCCGTCGTGCGTCTGGAGGATGACAGGTTCTGACAACTGCTCACGTGAACAGTCTGTAATTTACACAGATTTTCCCTCATTTTGCAGGTTTACAGACATTTAGAGCAATCTTGTGATTTGAAGGAGGGAGGAGATGAATGGAGATGCGTGAACTTTTATTTAAGATTTAAGTTTTTTATTTCAAAGATCCTTATGGCGCAGCAGAAGCTCAAATAAAACTGTTAAGAAAGATAAAGTTGATTTAAAATCTAAGTCTGATTATGAAGTGAAATAAAATATCTGACAGTGATCATTACAGTGTGGCTATAATTCCTCACTTCACCCTTTGTGTCGCAGCTTCCTGCCTACAAACTGAGCGTACGCATGGGTCAGAGCTATCTGGGGTCAGAACTGACTGAGGGTCAGAGCTGGCTGAGGCACCGCATATTTTCACCTCAGGTTTGGATTGTATAAATCACAACCTTTGCGTGAAAAGTGGAGTACGCAAACTTTATAAACCTGACCCCAGAAATGAAGACTGGAACCCAGCAAAGAACTGTTCGTCCATCCATCCATTAGGGTTGGGCATAATCGTATCATGTGTGATTAATCGTCAGAAAAACACTAATCGATTACTTTTTGGCATTAATCGTGTAATAAGATTAATGCCACCAGGCAGAGTCTGCTCTGTGCTCCCCTCCACTTCAAATATAATGAGCATTAAAAAAAGGTTTTGTAATTTATTTATCTATCAACACAATTTAAAATTTGATGTAAAGCCTGAAGTCTGTAATTTTGACACAATTTGGAACAGATTTTTATGAAGAGCAAATCTTTCCCACTAAATTAGTCATGTGACATAAGGGTGTCCAGGGACTCCAGGGCATTAATCGTCAAATTAATCGTTATCGGCTAAATACCCCAATTAATCGTGATTAATTCTTTTTCCAATATCGCCCAACCCTAGCTGGAAGCCTTTTTTTTCATTCCCCTTTCAAATGGTAAAATTTAAGGTCACATTAACTATCAATATGAGGATAAAGTTGAATGTTTCTTACTTAATATTTTTTTCCACTGGTCTTTATTGGCTTTGCAATTAATACCTTAGAACCTGCTTCCCTCTTTCCCATTTGCACCTACAGGTTAGTGCTGTGCCAGTTCCCTGCAGATCTGTGTTACGCCTGAGCAGCCCTGCAATAGCTGAAAAAACAAGAAGCCAAATGGCCCCGTCTGCCACACCAGCTGATAAAAAACTTGGCCACCACATTGTGTCCCAAACAGCTTGCTTAACCAATGAGGTGACTCCCGTCCGCAAGGCTTTTGACGACGATGACACTCGTGATAGTGTCATCTCTTGCAGCGTGGAGCCAGACTCGACATCAAACTCCGAGGAGGATGACGACGAAGATGATGACGGCCGTTGCTTGTCTTCCTCAACAACCTTGAGCAGCTTGCCGTCCCCTGAAATCTTCAGAAAAGAAAGCGGTGTGTCTTTTGGATCTTAAAAAAATGTAAACAATATTAACATTAACTTTTTGTCATCTTTTGTCCTAACAGTGGAGACTACAATTTTTTCTAACAAGAATGAGTTGGGGAGCGTAAATCTCCCAATTAAAAATTCCACCTTGTTGGAATCCAGTCAAGCTGAAAACATCCACCTGCATCACCCACCTGACATCTCCATCATCATAGGTACCACTTAATACAAATATGCTTTTATCTTTGTTTTAATAGTTTGTGTATGTTAACAGAACAATTACAGCTGTGTTTTTGAAAATAAGTAAGAATAATGTAATTGGATGTCACAGTGTTTGTATCTGCTTACATTTTGGTCAGGAGATGCTGCTGTGAATCTTGCTAAAAAGAACTGTGAGATTAGGTGAGTTTTTCAGTCAACTTACAAAACAGCAGCTTCACTTTTTTTCCAAAGGCATTAAAAAGATCATTTTGACTGACTACTGGTTTTCTATATAAAGCCACCAGGAAATCCCAGAAAATAGGAGTAAAATACAAACTGACTTAGTTGAATCAGGTAAAAATCTAATAGGACACAAACAGAATTAGAAATTGAACATTTTTGATTTGAATGTCCCTTTTCTCTGTTTTTATCAAATGTAAAATTTAGCAAAAGTGTTTTTCTTTTTTTATTCCAGAACTTATAGACCCCTCCCCCAAGAGGAAAACCCCACCAAAAGTAAGAAAACCTTTTAGGTTTATGTTGCCTTCGGTTTAAGAACTTAAAAGACGCACTGCCAAATAAATATTTTCTCCGCAGCTCACCAAGAGAAAAGTTATTTCTTTTAAGAAGAAGGTCTGGTTTAAAAGCCCCATCACTGAGATGTTCAAATCCTACCACACCTCACCCTCCCCATCAGCCACTCAGAGCACCGGCGAGTCTCCTGGCCAGATGAGACTTGATCCGGTTGCATCTGAAATGGGTGAGATCGGCTCAAAAAGTGAAACGTTACCTGTGACAAGAAGCCCAGCCATGTTCTTTGACTTTGGCAGTGATAATGAACGAGACGCCTTCTTTCAGAGGATGAGAAAACGAAGTGCCAAGCTCAGAAGTTTTGTTGTCTTTCCTTCCAGACTTGACACACAGACCCCCGCTACCTTGTGACTGCTAGTTACAGATGAGTGGTTCATTTCAGAAAGATGAACCATCAGGGAGGCAGTTCTCACAGAATTCACTGGATGTTGCTAAATTTAACTGAGAGCATTTAACTGTACTTCTAACAAAGTGACAGTGTAAAGAAAATATTTATCGTGGCTGTGCTTTTTTGTCCTAATTCTCTAATTTCCATTGTTAGTTCACTTCATCTATTCATGTTTATTTATGCAAATGAAACAACAGATATCCGTGACACAGTGGAAGAATATTTAAGGCAGGTGAATGCATTGTTGTCACAGTAAATACAGAATGAGGGTATTTTCTCAACTGGGTGTCTGTCTCCTAAAAACCCAGGTACTTTGCACATTTTGTGTGTTCTATATGTGTATTTGACACCTAGTGTTTGTAGCATTTCACTAATTGGACCTGCATCTTTCAACCTATTTTTACTTTTATTCAATGTGGGCGTTCCAATCAATATTTGTTGCTCGCATCACTTTAATGACCACTAGGTGGCACATCTGTACATGTTAAGAAGTCTTTTGAATTTTATTCTAAAACATTTGTCTAAACATCTAAAATATTTGTATTTTGTTTTTGTCATGAATTATATTTTTATGTATTTTTTCTACGTGTATCACTTAATATATTTTATTGTAGCTTTAAAAAAATAAACATAAACCTTTAATACGCTTAGTGTTTCTTTGTGTTTTATTTTTGTATTTGTGTAGGTTTAACAAATTTGCTCATGTTTGAACATGTTTGTAATAAATAATTTTAATAATAGTTGTTATAATGAGCTGCTTAAATAAGTATACTTGGAACTTTGTTTCTTTTTAGGCTTTGTACAGCTAACTACATTTAAAATGCGATGATTTTTTTTAAACAATGTGAATTCTGCAAAAATTCTTTGAATACATTTCATGGTGTCACGATTCCTGACAAAACATCAACACAGCGAACCCACTAACCACGTGGTACCAGGCCAAAAATATTAACCAATCAGGCAATTTGTTGTAGCTGCCGCGTCGCGTCAGCCAATCAAAAAAAGGCAAAGGGTTACCCAGCAGCTCCTGTGACTAATGTCTGTCATATGACTCTGACACCCATGGAGACAGTTACAAGGAACAAGACTTTATCTCGGATTTGAAAACAAAGAAGGAAAAACTGTACCGAATTTATGTTGGTACAAAATGCCTCCGACTCTCTTCCAGAAACTTTTCAACAAGAGAAACGCGATCTCGTCGCCGCCCCCGAGATGTAGCAAAGAGGACCCAGCTTTCAGGTAGCTGTTTTGTGTGTTTGTTGCGTTGGCTGCGCTAACATTACTTTTGTGTTGTGAGTTCGTTGTGTGACTTGAAGGATGGATAAGTTTATTTTGGGTGAAACGGACGAACAAAAGCTGCATAATTTGGGTAATAGGAGGGATACGTGCTTGTTGTGTTAGCTTACATGCTAACTTTAGCCCCTAGCGAGCCTGCTGCACGCGCTTACCTCATTAGCGACCACGTTGTGCTCATTTGCACAAATATTCCTGCATTTATTGTAAGTGAATAACCGCACTACAAACGCACAGACTTTGAAGCGTGTTAATATCAGCTCATGGATAGGAAGTTGCAGAAGCAGCGCCCTGCTTCTCTTTCTCCTCGTGTTTCCTTTTTGACTTCATCAATCTCATCTTTGTGGCAGCGTTGACGCCTTCGTGGCATAAGAAAACAGCAGTCATGTCCCGCTTTATTACGCTTCGACTTTAACTAAGACGAATTAAGTACCAGAGGCTCTCCGCAGTCTTGCAGAGCGTATTGTGCGGAGGACACTCTGTGCTCTCATGTGATGACTTAACTTTATAGAGACGGATCAATGCCAAACAGGGCAGGTCGTTTACGCCGTTTTATATAATGGTTTAAAACAACGGTGTTTTTAGGTTGTTCATTTTTGATTCAAATGCAGTCTTATGTTACTCCAGGTTGTTGTGCCTACAACAAATATTGTATATATTTTATTGTACTCTGTTACATGCCGTAATATGAGTTTGTGTAAAGTGACGTCTGTATGCAAATGATCAGTGGTGGGCAGCACTAATCTAAAAATTAGCTGCACTAACCCTAAAACACTAACTTTAATATGTAGGTCTCCTATTTCTAAAGCACTAACACTTAAAATTTTAGCAAAAGCTAAATCTAAAGCACTAAAATCCCAGCTGACCAACATTCCTCAGAGTCGACATGAAAATATTTTCTGTGTGCAGAATATTGTTAATATTTCATCTAGTGTAGGGGTTCTCAAAGTTGGGGTCAGGACCTCTTTGTGGGTCACAAAACATTAAGTGAGGGTCCCCAGATGGTTTTCAGACATCAATTTAAATGCAAAAAAAATGCTAATGGAATATTTTCATCATAATTATTGCAATTTTTTAAATAACTATAAATTAATAGAAATTAGTATTATAGTTACTATGTTTGTTTATAGTTATTCACATGTTTAGCAGAGGTATCAGCAAAGTTTGCATACGTAAACAAGTAATATATGGGGTCGGGTCACAAGTGTGTGCAACTGTTATTTTGTGGGCCGGAAGCAAAAAAGTTTGAAAACCACTGATCTAGTGGATAAGTGACACACATGACCAACACATCTGACAGCTTTCACCCTCAGCTGTTTATAATAATGTTGATCAATAATATTTAAAGAACTCAATTATTGCTTATAAATTTAGCCCATAAATTTAGCTAGTGCTAATCCACTAATGAATTAAGAAATTAGCAAAAGCCCTAAACCACTAATCAGGAAATTGGCTCCCCTATTAGTGCTTAAGTGGCCACCACTGCAAAGGATAATAATTGTATTACTTTAACTTTAACAAAATATCTACACAGTTTTAAAATCTATTTTTCTTTTTTTTTTTTTTGTAGGTTTTATTTTATTATTGATAAATTCATTAGATAAAATACTGAATCCTTTTTTAAAATGTAATCCATTATGTCATTTATGTTTTTAAAAATGATAAATCAAATGCCCATTTACTTATAATTTCTAAAAAAAAAAAAAAAAAAAAAAAACTTCGAAACTAGTCTTAATGTAAGTCCCTAGGTGAGTATTTGCGTTATTTTAAATTTTACATAAAACACCTTACCAGCCCTATGGATAAATTACTTTAAACAACAACATGACCAAACAGGACAGAACAATTTAGAAGTAGTCACACGACATAAAAAAAGAACAGGCCTATAATAAAAACAAATAAACAACAAAGGCAAATAAAAATGTCACAGAGGGGAAGACATGGGTTTTAGGGAGGTATTTAAAAAAAAAAGAGAAGAGAAGAGGCCTTTCAAATGCATAACGACAGGTAATTCAACAATTTGGGAACAGGAATTCCCCACCCCCTACCACTGACTTTACAGACTTTTCATCACAACTAGAAGCAGTTGATCAGAATATTAATATATGAAATCAACTCATATTTTGTTTTCTTCATAATTAACAGGCATCACTCACATGTATACAGTGATGTGGTAAATCTCACGCAGGTGCAGATTTTCAGCAAATACAAAGTTTTTAATATCTCAAAAGCTTTATACCAAGCTGTTTAAGCACTTATTGAGGTTGTGTTCAACTTGGCAGGGTGATGTGTCATTGAGCTGGTTAGCTTGATATTCAATACTCCCCAAGTTGATTTGCAGACTGTATGCACATTCTCAATCAGGGTCAGACATGCTACCAAGGGAGAGTTGCTTTGTTAGTTGTAAATACCTCAGAAGACGTGTCGCTCACCATTTTGCTTTTTCTGATATTTACCATCAGACCTCCAAGCTCGCGCACCTTTTTGAGGAGCTGCTTGCACTTATGCTCATGCCTGTGCCAGGGTACATTTTTGTTGCCATAAAGGTGCCCTGCACCCACCGTTATAAATGCTGCATGTGTGGGCTGAGGTGGGGGGGAGTGGAGGCGGCTGGCATCAGTCCTAGAGCAAACAGACAGTCAGCAGGCGTTTCTGTTAACTCAGAGGTCAGCTGTGCTCTTCATACCTCTGGCATAAGCTCTTCATTCATCAAGCATGAAACGACTCTGAAGGGGGGAAATCTGTGAGGAGGCATGCTTGGAGGGGACACAGACAACACATTAGACCTTTTAAGAAACGATCAATTGAAGACTTCTACTAGCAAGTTGTCCTAGAAAAGATTCAGTTTATATTAATCTTCTTTTCAAACATATATAAAAAATAACTTCAGCTACAACTAACAATTATATACAGTTTCCATGAAAGCACTTAACCAATAAATTAAAAAACTAAACAATCAAAACAAACAAAAACATATTGTTTTGCAACCCTATTGCCTTGCGTAATGCTCCACCCACTCAAAACACCATCAGATCACATTACTGTGGCATCCAGAATACCACAGAGGGCAGAAGGTTGGCTGACCCTTGGAGGAAAGCCTAAAAAGCTTCTCTCCTTTCCCTGTTTGCTGTGCCTGACCAGGGACAGCATACTGTACATTACACGTAGAGCCCCTGGCTCTGTCAGTAGCTTTCTCCTCTCTGCTACACTCAGATGGATTTATCTGATCAGTAAACCTGCTGAGAAAACCAAACACCTTTTCATATGAAAAAGAGGTGTACAGGAAGGGTGTTTTTGGACTGTGTTAAATAGCTTGGATATATGTTGTACGTTATGAGCTACTCTAGGTGCAACAGTTCTGGTCTACTTTTCAGTTTCTGGTAGTAAGTGTTTATTAAAGCCGTAAATATTAAAAATGTTCCATTGTAGACTATTAAGTTGCATTTAACATATTCAGTACCTACACACAACTTTGCAACAATTTCAGCTAGATTGGATTTATTTATAGTGATCTATTTTTTATAGTTCAGGAGAAGGGGTATCTTGGGTTCCACACTGGCATGGCATCCTTCCTCCACTGCATAGTTTCATAACGTGGTGTGTCATGTGAGGCTTCATCAATCTCAGGCTGTCATGTTTGTGGAATGATCACATGGGCCACTCACTGGTACGGAGCCATAAAGTGGATTGGGTGTGTTGATAATTTGACACAATTTAACCGTGTTACCAACTACTTTTTGAAACAAATCTATTTTTTTAATCTAACACCCTTTGTATTACTTTACCTTTTATTAACTCCATTACTGTTTTGTCAGTGAGCCTTGTCAGACCTGAATTCACACAAAACTATCTTATGCATTTCCTTGTATTTTGTACAACAGGTTATAGATGATTATTTCCTCCTGATGGTAGCTTTTTATAGGCACAGTGGTGTTCCCAGTGTTTGACGTCATTCTAAACAGGTTTTTATTACAAATTGTACGTGGGGATAGTACAGTTGTATTTTTGTTTATTTACTACCGATTAAATTCAGGGTAATGACTGAGTGAGGCCAACAACATCTCATGCTCTCTTGGCCCAGTCCAGAAAGTGTTACTAAATGAACAGCGTGTCATTTAGCAATTTTTTGAAAAGGTACAAACAACTAATTAAAACTGTACATTCTGTTTTCCATGCTTTCACATTTATTTTTTATTGTAGTTTTCAAATACAGCAGCCTGAATACAAAAATATCTATTTTACCATATGAAACGTCTGAACACAATTTGGATAACATTGAAAAACCTAAATAATTCTTACTAATGTGTGTCTTCGCAGCCTGTTTGGATCATAAATCCATTGTAGATTATAGCTTTTAATTTCATGTGTGTGTCTTTTTGTGAGAATGCTGCAGGGCTGCCAAGGTTCTGTAAAGACAGCAGCTGTCATCAGGTTCCCATCAGGGCTATTTTTAATGGCTTCTACGAGCCACGGGGGTCACAGTAAAGATGTAGATTAACAAAAACATAATGCCCACAAATCACACACACTGTTGCACAGTTAATGTTAGGTCAGTATATCTGTTGAACTCAGCTTTGTTCTTATGATTCTGTGAGAGACGGAGTCATGTACTTATCACTGTCAACACTCCTATCATTCTGTTGTCACAAGTTCAGAAGTTGTTGCACAGGATTTACCAAGATGTGCATTTTACTCACTGGATTAGAAATAACATTAATTGTAGAGTCAGAAATGAAAAACCTAGATAAATAATCTTCTAGCTGCTTTAAGCTTGTAAACTTCGATTTTGTAGAACATACATATTTGGTTCTATTATTGCAATACAGTTTGTTCTGGTGAGTTGTAATAACATCTGTTATTTGCCCAATTCCAAACTACATGAATCCCTCAGCTAGTCAAAGTAGGATATAATGTTGTGATGAACATATTTAAGCTTTATTATTGTATTTATATATTTACTTATTGGGGGCAACATGACAATTTTGTTATGTTCAAGAAACGTAATGACAAATAAAATCTTATGTCGATGTAGCTCAGAGGACAGTAACCTCTTGAACCAACTTATTTCCTCCTCGTCATATGATTGTTGGAATGCAGAAGTCCTTAATTTCACACAGTGTGCAAATAGTCATGTTAGGTGAACTCAAGATAAACAGGTTTGGTGAAAGTTATAAATTGTTTTGACTTGATAAAAAGCAAAATGTAAGGGTGTGATCTACAGTAATGTTTAGATTGCCACTTTATTATGTGTCTCACCACCTTTATTTACTAATTGGCCTAAAAAGTCAAATACAAAATTTGATACTTTTTAGATTATTGTTTCGGATTATTATTTTTCAATATAAACCATAGTCTATAGGCACTAAAAAGGCACAAAATACTTATCTACACAAAATTACATTTTGCTTCAAAATAACTATCAAATCCATCCATCCATTATCTTCTGCAGGTCAGCAGCTTGAACAGGGAAGCCCAGACATGGTTTATTTGTTCACTTTTTTGAGGCAGCAGATTTATTTATTTTAGAATGTGTGTAAGCTGTATTTGTCCAACTGTATAGCTTTTACTTGTGTATGCACTGTACATACACAGTGCAAAAAGCACTTTGTCAAAATACAAGGAATAAGATCAGTCATAAGATGGTTGACTGTAGCCATGAGAATATTATTACATGTTTGTCAGTATTTGTTGATATTATCAGTTCCAAGCATTGAAATCCTAATAACTTGCACAATCATTTTTGTTTGTTTTTCATAGTGATCCTGATGAGTTGTTTACAGTTCAGATTAGTTTAAGGACAGTGTTAACCTTTTGCAGCAGAAACAATGTTAAGAAAAGTCAGCTGGATCTAACAGTATCTTTTATCACACACAGTCGGAAGAACGTCACACAACTTGGACTGAGGAGATGTTTATATAAGTCTCTCTCTCTCTCTCTCTCTCTCTCTCTCTCTCTCTCTCTCTCTCTCTCTCTCTCTCTCTCTCTCTCTCTCTC
>JAUBOC010000028.1:5807408-5818923 GCA_032275365.1 Anablepsoides cearensis | reverse complement strand
GAGCAATGATAGTCACCCTCATGGCTTTGTTTACAACTTATAGTTCGTTTGCAAAAAAGCACAATGTGAATGCAAACCGCACTAAATAAAATAAAAAAAAATCCACTTTTAGTCCGGACCAAACAAGTGGACCAAAGGACTTTTCTGGTGTGAATACACCCCTAGTCATCTCAGACATCCATAAGCTATAGATGTGCAATACAAGCTTTTGAAACACAACTGATCTAATTTAGCAAATATTTCCACATTAAAACATGTTTAATTTGCATGTTTTATGGAGTACACCATGCAGTGTTTTTGTTATAATTGTTACTAATGTTTCAAAACATTAAGCAAAAACAAAGTAAGCTGTATATATGTTTTAGCAATTGGACTCTGCAGAACCAGATTTTTGATCATGTGTAACTACGGTAAACAGTGACATTTTGCATCATTTCATCAAAATGCAAATTTTTCAAATAAATGCAACTTTCAGATGTTTAATGTTTTATTTGGTCATTCATTTAATTTGTTTCTCATAAGTGCAATTTTAAATTAATTTGTACTAATTGCATTATCTTTTTTTTCCCCCCTTCCACTTCTTATCCTCTTGTCATTTTTCATCTTCACTGTCTTTGCTTATGTCCTTTCCTTGCCCCGTGTTCATCCATCCTTTTATTTAGCTGGCCACTTCCCCAGCTGGAGCCGAGTCAGATCAGACTGATAGTGTACCAGGACTGCGAAAAGCGTGGCAGAAATGTCCTCTTTGACTCCAATGCCAAGAAAAGGGGCACAGAGGAAACCCCCACCACCGTGAGTCACATGTTTGCTTTGTATTTGTGGCTACAGGCTTTTAAAAACCCTCATTTGTTTGCTTTGATTACCTTTAATATCTCATTTTCCTATCTTGCTTGTTCATTATACTTTAATATCCATAGTATTGTTGGGGGCTGTTTTTATTTTTAACTTTAAGTTCAGGGAACATTTAAAAGTTAAGGAAGTATTAAGATTTTATTGCAGGTATGAATATTGGTCCTCAAAGACTTGATCCTCAAAGCAGATGAGCAAAGAAGCAAGGTGACATTTCACAAACCTCAGACAACACAACCTGAAGTAAAGTCACTGTGACCTACAGTAAACAGAGCCTGTGTTAAGGCAGAGAAGAATCAGTTAATTAATTTTCTTTATTTTGCATCTTATAAGTCATCACTAAAGAATACTGTAGTTTTTCAACCAATTAGTTTGATTCTTTTGATACCAAAGCTTCTTACAAAGCTAGGATTTTGTTTTATCAGTATTACAAATAAAACTTGGGTAGCCACAAAACCAGTTTAGTGATCACTTGTTATAAAAAGTTTTTTTTAAACAAGTCTTGTGATTAGTTTTCCAGGGCATGGTTAATAGGCAGTCATTACCAAAATGTCAGCAGGACACTTGTTTTTGTGTCACTGGGGTCATGACCCCCCTTTTACTGCTTCACTCCCTTTTGTTAGGATTTGTTCTAAAACATCTTTTGTAAATGTTTCAGTCGTGCCTTCAGATTACCAGTTTTCCACAGTATAATGCCTTTTTCTCAACAAACGATGACACACAGTCACGACTTTTGAGCTTTTACAATTTGCATACCACATCTAATATTTCTGTTATGTCTCACTCTGTTGCCGTTTGTTCTGGCACTTGTATCTCCAATAATAATAGCATCAGCTGACAACCTGTATGTATGCAGCATTCTTTCATCCTCACATGACAGGCGTGTCACTCACTGTCATTATTATTTGTGTCTCTCATTTTCAACATCTCATCAAATTTTTTAACCATCACTGTATTTTTTTTATTATATATGATTCTGATTTTTGTACACCACATTTTCCTTAATTTCTTTAAAAGAATTAGATATTCTGTAATTGATAATAAGTGATGGTCATCTGCAGCATATCTATACGCTGAACAAAACCTGTTCTGTCATTACTTAACCAAAGATTATTTCAGTTTAAAACACCCAGCTTCATTTTCTCCTGACATTTAAGTCAGAACACTGACACAACTTTCTTAGATCATTTCCTTGCATTTTCTGAGGCATCACATATAAATGGGGCATGTAGCACCTATAACCTGTAGTAACATGCATTCAGGTTTTTCCAAGCAGAACTTGTAAGAGTTGCATGAAAAGCAGTCACTGTTTTTGGTGCATTCTGCAATATTAAGGCTTTGCCAGCAACTTTGATTTTCCTCAAGTCACTGGATTTTATTTTAGACCGATTGACAGCTTGACAGTGCAAAGCACATGTGAAAAAGAGAAACGAGGAATCAAGCAAGAGATACAAGAAGAAATAAGAAGTCAAAAGATGTTCGGTGATAAAATGTAAGGAAATGGTTAGAGAAGCGATAAGGATTTAGAAAGGACTGTGGAGTTTAAGTGGACAGCGGGGAGGGAGAACAGCAGGGAGTGATTGCAGCGCAGCTCAGTCACGAGTTCTCCACGAGTCATATGACTGGCAGTCACATGCTGCTGGACTCTGTGTATACACCTCACACTGCACTGCAGCAAACACACACACACCCATATGTGCATACTCAAACACAAAGTCAGAGCTGCAGCTTTACAAGCCTGTGTGTCTGTGGGACATAAATATACCAGTGAGAAAAACATGGAAAACACTGATATTTAAGCACCTGTTGGCTGCAACTTTACATTGTAATAAAGGAACTATCTATGTAATGAATCAAGCAGTCTGATTTTTACATACGCGTCAACAGTGGCTGAGCCATTAGAGCCGAGCTGAAAGCACACACACCCTTTCCCTTCCTTTTGCCACCCTCCCAAATGCATTCCTTTTGAATAGGCTGCCAAGTTAAGAAGGCACATGACTCAGGCTGGTTGAGCTCACATTGCTGTCAGTTAGCTGTTTATCCAAGTGCCTGTGGGTTAGGTTTCTGTGGTTTTTGACCCACACAGTCTGACTTCATTTGCCTTTGCCCTTAAAAGCATTCACCTTGTAAATATTGTTCATTTAGTTAAAAGCATTAATTTTGAAAAATAAAAAAAACAACATTACTGTTAAATCATGGTTTCTAAGTTGTTTTTATGTTGTAAATGTGAAGGGAATGATTTTAAAATGATCCCTTCAAAACAATTTACTAACAAACTTCAAGTTCCAATTAGCTTGTAATAATTTAGTTGTTTGCAACCTGCAGAATGCTGATGGCCAGGTGAAGATGTTTGGAAAATGCTGCCAGCTCCGGCCGACACGAGGCAGCAGCAGTTCTCTTGACAGCTCCTCCTCGTGTGCCTCTGAAACCAAGGAATCCAAGGAGCAGGGCCTCCGCTTCCAGGTAAACCCCACAAACAGAGATTTACATACAGCAGCTGCAAGTAACCTGTCTGAACATCTACATTTAAAAACAACATTAAAATACAGGATCTCCCCTCAGGGTTCAAGGTGTTCTTCAGATGTGGTAATGCTGGGAGAGATGATGTTTGGCTCTGTTGCCATGAGCTACAAGGGATCTACTCTTAAAATTCACCAGATCAGGTAAGAAAGTTTTTACATTTCTATTTTTTAGACAATAAAGTACGTTCATGAAAAGAAAAAAAAGAAAGAGGCCTTTTATGATGGCTGTGACAGAGCGACAAGTATGCCTTTTGAACTAAACATGCTGATAATCTTTGTCCCCGTGTTATCGTCATATCAGATCACCGCCTCAGCTGATGCTGAGTAAGGTCTTCACCGCCAGGACGGGAAGCAGTGTGTATGGCAGCTTCAACACGTAAGCACACATACATACGCGTTCACGCTCATTTCCATGACCATAATAACAAATATAATTTTTTTTTCCCATTTAATCCTGTTTGCTTGTGTTTAATTGATTTTATTTGTCTTTATATCGTAAAGTTTCTTAAGCTGAGATCAAGTGCATGCATGTGGTTATAAAACATTTTACATTAACCACCTCCTTCTTTTGTGCTTTATGTTTTATCCTCCACAGGTTACAAGACAGTCTAGAGTTCATTGGACCGGACAGTAACACCTTAAGGCCAGATCAAAACACTGGGCCCAGCAGTCTTTTAGGGAACATAGGTACACCAAACCTTCTACTACTACATGCTTTGTTACCAAGTTTTTTTGTTTAGTTACATTACACAGTTAATTATCCTGTGACCTTTCAGCATTCCTGTTTTAAGTACAAACCATACTGGAAAGACTTGTTCAGCAGCTCACCCTCATCTTGTGAGCAAAAACTTCAACTCCCTGAAAGCACATGATTTTTAAGAAAACAGCTTAGTCAACTCTGCCGTCCAGCACTGCTGATGCTTTTAGTCCTTCTCTCAGTCTCATGACACCACTCATTACTGTGGTGAAACTCTTACACTTTTTTTCTTTTTAAGCTTACACAAACAGCCTCTGGCTTGGAAAATAAAAACAAACATTAGAAAAGTATAGAAACACGTCTTGAATTGTATAAACTCTATTCTGTATATTTACTTCCCAATCCTTACAGAAAAGACAGAAAAATGAGCTGTTTGGCAAATTAATTTTGAAACCCAGATTAGAATAATCATGACAAATAAAATAATATATAAATGAAAAATCAAATGAAAATAATTAACTGTGTTTTCTGTGAGTGATAATTGCTGTCTCGTCTCTCTCTGACCATCAGAGGACGATCGCCGAAAATAGACTAAAAATCTCTTGTAACTAACAAGATGGTTGGACACAATACTTCCAGCTTTCCTCTTTTTATTTGTTTGCTAATCATGGCTCATGTTTGTCTTTTTTTTTCTTCCTTTCTCCCATTTTTTTCCTTCCATGTATTTTGTTTATGCGGCCCAGGATTTTCTCAGCTCTGCAGCCCTCGACGGGCCTTCTCTGAACAGGGCCCACTGCGCCTCATCAAGAGCGCCTCTTTCTTTTCAGGTTGGCGCTCAAAACTGGCCACAACTGCTGTGTGCCAGTTGCATGTATGCATAGAAGCTATAGTTGGTTTAATAGTGGTTCATCAGGATGTGGCATGCATGTGTGTTGATCCTGGGTTACACATGGCAGTAGCAATAACGGCATGCCGTTGCACAACACATCTAAAATCAACCTGGGTCATGTAGTTGAGGCTGGAAAAGAAGAAGGTTGTTTCCAATAAAAGGTCAATTTATTCTGGTTTGAACATTTTGACTTGAAAGATGGGGACATACCTAATTTGTATTTTAATCACACTGGAACGTGTCGTTTTCAATGTTTTCCTTTTGGCAGTGTTCAGTAAAACAATTTTACCTGATAGCCCAAAGGGATTCTTAAAAAAATATAAAAAATCCTAAATAAATCAGCCAGTATCTGACCCAGGTGTATTGCATGTTGATAAAATGCATGGGGGGTGCACAGGTGTTGGTTTCTGAAGCAATAGTCCTTACTTCAGTTTCTTTTTCTTCTTCTCCTCATAATATTCACAAACTTACCATCTTTAATTCTTTTGCATTAGATGGTTGCATTTAGTTTTCTGCTTTTCTCTTACAACCTCTAATATGGGACATATGATTGCAGTTAAATAGTTTGACAAATCTGTCAGTTCAACTACCTACAAAATGCATTGTTAGTATTTATCAAAAAAAGACAATGGTTACCATCACACTTCCTCTGTGGAACTTATTACTTTTTACATTTTTAGCTTGTTTTTACTTACCTGGGAATATTCACGCATCCACTTGCTAAATGTTGTGCTTTAGAAGAGTCACATTGTGGATTTCTCTGATCATTTTCACGGATTCTTTAGTAGAAATCTTTCATGATAAATAATTGCAGCGCACACAATTGCTGTCATTTGTTTTCCATGTTATGATGATGTGAAAATTGTTTTTCTTCTGTGGGTTTGATTTTTGATTGACTTTATAATATTTAAAGTTTTTTGAGGTCTTGCTGTCTTTTGCTGGGCTTACTTGTATTTTTCTGTTGTATTTGACAGTATTTTATGTCCCTTGGCTAAGTCATTTAGGGTTGTTATCTTACAGGAATTAAGAGCATATTGGACTCATCTTGGATTTTTCTGTAGTTGAATTAGAATCAGACTACCTAAAGTCTCTAAAAGTGAATCAGAGGAAACTTTACTCAAGTGTTAATAGGTATTCTTCCTGCTTTCACATGAGGGTAAAACTTCTACTTTTGTTATAAGATAAAAGTGAGTGTCTCTCAGGGATATTATCTCTACCCACAATTTAGTTTTGTTCATCCTCACATTGGCATTCTGTAACCGGTTTTAATGACTAAATGCTGTTTGCACTTTTAAACCAAAACCATGCACAGCCATGATCTCAATGACAGCAGATGCTGGCCACAATGCAGGAAATTGAGGGGAAAAAAAGAGGCTTCCACACTGCAGCAACTTCACTTTTGCTTCCATATATTGTTACCAAGTGATCTTCTGAGCAAATAGCTTTGTCACTTTATTTAATATAGGTTTTTCAGTATTTTATCACAAAGTTTTACACGCAAACAAACTGCTGAAGAGTTTTTAAAGGGAAATAATAGAAATCTTTGAAGGTAACAATGAGCGTATGAGAATCAGCCCATAATGCTTTTTTATTTATTTATTGGTTATTTTTCTGGTGACCCTTCTTTTTATCTAAGTTAAAAACTGTTTGGTGTTCAGCTCAAGAACTGCTCAGCTCCTGTGCAATAAAATTATAACTTATTTTATGATGCTGAAGATGATTGAAACTACAGTCCTTTGAATTACTGGTGCTAAGAGCATCTTCAGCGGGTCTGAGCTCTTGTTAATCACAATTAACTGATGCCACATTTTATGTCTTCTTGCCTCATCTCACTTCCTTTCTCTTCCAGGCCACAGTCATCCAATGGACATGCCAGGCCGAGGTCCAAATGACGAGAGGGACAGCGGCATCGCCAGGTCAGGTACGTTAATAAGACTTGCACACAAAGCCTGGATTGACCCACTCCCAGGGAAGCTTTCAGTTCTTTGGCTGAGGTTTGAAATGTGCTTATGTTTTATTCTGTAGAGGAAAGAGTTAATAAAACAGAAAACATTATATTTACATTAGTTTTTCCAAGTCAAACAATAAAGGCTTCTAAAAATACTTTTCTTTTCTTAGTGTGGACTTACCAGAATGTGTGATGCAATCAATGAGTGTATTTTTTTCCCTTTGCACATCCTGTGTGAGTGTGGTTGACCTGCTTTAACTTCACTTATTACGCTCACATGACTAGTTGTTACAAAACCACCAGAAACATAAGAGTTTTTGCAAGTTTTTTCTATCTTTGTTTCCTCTGAAGGCTATGCAAAATAAAAAGCAGTGCAAAAGATTTTAAAAAATCAACTTTTTTTAGTACTTTTATTCTGAAAAGTCTTTGAACATAAAAGTAAACTGAAGAAAAGTAATCGTGATCTGTTTACGTAGCCTCTTAAAACTTGTCCTGCAGAAACTGACCTCTACCCCCCAGCTCTGCCCCCTCCCATCTGCCTTTACAACCATCCCCACATCCAGTTGGCACTGGCATAGCTTTCTTTGCTCAAACATTCGTCACATGGAGCTGAATAAATATAGCATCTCTTTAAATCAGCTACTAGTAAATGAGCTTCTAATTTAAGCCCTGTCCTCTCTACTGCACTTTCCACCACCTCACAGTGTTAAAGCCAGAGAGTTCTTTGTTCAGCTCTGACAGGCAGACATCCATGCAAACATACATGTTACTCATCGCCTCAAACTTTCCTGTCTCAGCCTCTATGTAGCACCATTTTCTGGTGTGCACTCTTATCCACCTCTTTAATCAAACAGCAGAAGCGTTGTACAGGTGACAATCGATCAGAGCCTGCTGCCTGGGTTGTAAATAACCCTGTGGTCAGGGACCTTTACTTGGTGTGTGTGTGTGAGACGGTTTTTATTATCATGCCAAGTTAAGAGGAAAGCTTCAACATATGACTGTTGGATGAAATTAAATCTCAGAACAAAGCTGTCCAGTATTTATAGATTGTGTTGACTAAAAAAAGGGAAAAAGGTTATTGGGTTTTTTGTGTTCTGTCTTTTTGTTTTTATCCCTTGATATTTTTTGTCACATTAGAAACAGTTGTTTTTATTTTTTTCCAGTTTTGTGTGTGAGAGATGTCACATTGTAAATGGATAACCCTTCACAGTTGCTGTCTGACTCACTTTTATCCTTTTACTCTTTCCACCCACCGTTCCCTCCATCTGTTCCCTATTCCCCTTTGTGCAACTCCTACTCCTTTCTTCACTTTTCTCCCCTCCTTTGCTCTTCTTTCCATCCCTTCTTGTGTCCTTCCAGCCTCTTTGAGCAGCCTGTTGATCACTCCCTTCCCGTCCCCTGGCTCCTCTTTGAACAGCAGCTGTGCATCCAGCTACCAGCGCCGATGGCTCCGCAGTCAAACCACCAGCTTGGAGAACGGCGTCTTCCCTCGATGGTGAGGCACATGAACTCATGCGTGCAAACACACCTGTTTGAAGCAATTTGATGCGGATGAAAACGCAAGCAAATTAATAGAAACTGAAATTCAATTTGAGACAGAAAGATCCTGACATAAGGCTTTTTGTATTTGCTCAAGCAACTAGGTACAATTTTCATTATTAGTTTATCTGAAATAATAAATTGGTAAATGTTTTTTATTTATTTATTTTTACCTCTAAGCAAACTCATGAAACATGTAATATTTGAAAACATGAAAAGTAACTGCAGAGCTAATGGATTGGCAAAATTCTTACTTCAGGCTGATTATTCAGCTCTAAAACAATCAGACAGTTACACACTTTAAATGTTAATCAGACGGACCCAACTGGTCCAGGCAGTCACACTGAGTTTCTCCCAGTGACTAAAGTCCCTGTTCAGGGCCTCCGTCTGGCTTTTGTAAAGTTTATCCTCCCTGAACTTCCTCAGAATCCACCAGGCAGCTGGGAAAAAGGCTCACACGCTGCTGCTATGTGCTAATAACTGATCACAAACAATACTGGAGCTGGACAGGTTGTTAGATTCAGCTGTCAGCTTCTGAGTGTGCTAATCTTCCCAGCACACCAGTTCAACAGCATAGAGCATCTCTTTTGGCAGCTGCAACAATAAAACCAAACTACAACTGAATGCCTCTGTTTTAGCTGCTTACTGAAAGTGTTCATTTTTTTCCACCTAAATACTCATTAAAAATTTGCTACAAAATGACAACAAACCAGATGAATGAATGAATGAATGGATGGATGGATAGAAAAATAGGTGGATTGATTGATTGATTTTTGGCTTAAATAGTCAGATAGTTTTAACTTCCTCTGCTCTCTGAAATCGACTCCCTGTGATTTTATTTTCTGATCAGGTCAGTGGAGGAGAGCTTCAACATGTCTGATGAAAGTGGAGCTCAGAACCTCGGGGTGATGCGAAAGAAGAAGATCGCCATCGGAGTCATCTTCACGCTGTCTTCCGACCCAGAGGAGGACACCCGCTTCCAGGATTTCTTCTTCTCCCACTTCCCTCTGTTTGAAAGCCACATGAACAAACTCAAGAGCGCTATTGAGCAGGTAAAGTCCTGGTTGTCTCAGTTACCTTTGTTTATTTCAGGCTAACATTTTTATTGCATAAATATTGTAAATCAGTTAACCTGTTAACACGAAGGAGATAAGAAATCTGTTGTAACATACCCTTGATGTTGTAACAAGCAGTTTAATGTCAAACTAAGTAGTCAGTTCTTTGAAAATCTGTGTTTCTGTTTGCTTCTTTCTGATAAAGAAACTGTCCAGCTCTGAATAATTCAGATTTTATCCTCAATCCCACTTTCTGCTCTTCCCTTTTGTGTCTCCTCCCACGCAAATTCCTCTTTTTTTATAGCCTGTTTGCCAAATGTCTAAAACTGTGTGTGTTTTGTGTCACTCTCAAGGCCACGAAGATGAGTCGGCGGTCAGCAGATGCCAGTCAAAGAGTTCTGGCTTACAGCCGAATAGTGGATGGACTCAACGAGTTCAGGTTGGGCAGCAACTCACATTTTTTTCCCTTAACACAGAACTATTATAACACGATTTTTATTTTATTCAGTCTTCTCATGGTAAAGTTTTTATAAAGGGAATGAACTGCTTTAAATACTCACTCAGTTTGCTCAAACCAGAATTTTCATTGAATTTATTGCATGCTTGTATGTAAACGTTCTTTAATACACTTAAGCCAGAAATCTTTGTTGTTTTACACCATGAAAATGCCTTGTTTTGTGATGCATAGTTAGGAATTTCAGCATTATGATGGCGTTAAAGCAGATCATCAGGTGCCATTTAGGTTAGTGAATCACATGTAAATATTGACACGTGGCTGAGCACGGGATATAAAGAGTGGAAAAACAGGAATGAACACAACATACAGATTCGGGATGAAGTTCGCGGAATATCGCATGTAATCAGTGAACTGAGATGTGCTGATTTTAATATTTGCCCCATTCGGGACCATGGAGGTCATGACTCGGGCCGTGGAGGCCGGGAGTGGAGTGGAAGGAGCGAGCGGAGCGGCTGCTGTGAGCGCCGGCGATCCGAGCTCTACAACGAGGGCGTGAACAGTCATCAGCGGCGAAAACGCAAACACAGAGGAAAACGAGGGGGACTGCTTGTTAAACTGCGTGGAAGTCCCTGTAAGATCCCGCTGCCGTCTATTTACTTGGCAAATGTACAGTCTTTGACAAATAAGATGGATGACCTGCTGAGCCGCATTCAGACCCAGCGTGAGGCCAGAGATTGTTCCGTGTTCTGTTTGACGGAAACGTGGCTTCGGAGCGACGTGTTGGATTCTGCCTTTCAACCACCTGGTTTCTCTGTTTATCGTTCAGACAGAGTGAAGGAAAGTACCGGCAAGTCTAAAGGAGGAGGTGTGTGCTTTCTTATTAATGAACGTTGGTGCGTGGATACTGTTATAATGAACCAAACTTGCACTGCTAACCTGGAGTGTCTTGTTGTCAAATGTCGCCCTTTTTATCTTCCCCGGGAGTTCTCTGTGATATTTTTATGTGCTGTTTATATCCATCCACGGGCTGACATCTCTGACGCTCTGAATGACTTGAATGATATCGTACACACATATGAAAACTCCCACCCAGATGCAGCAATGATTGTAGCTGGTGATTTTAACAAAAGTAATTTTAAGTCTGTTTCACCTAATTACTATCAGCACGTGAAACACCCCACAAGAGGAGCACATATTTTAGACCACTGCTACAGCAATATTAAAGCAGCTTATCGGTCTTTACTGAGACCCCCCTTCCATATGTCAGACCACTCCTCCATTCTTCTTCTTCCCTCATACATCCAGAGGAGCAGACAATTAAAGCCAAAAACTCGGATCATACAGTGCTGGACTAAAGACAATGAAATCAAATTACAAGGTTGTTTTGATGCTACAGATTGGTCTGTCTTTCAATCAGATGATCTGGATGAATACTCTGAAGCTGTCACTGGATATATAAATTTCTGTACTGACTTATGTATTTCAAAGAAGACTATTACACATTATCCTAGTCAAAAACCTTGGATTAATCTAGATGTGAGACAGAAACTGAAGGAGCG
>JAUBOC010000028.1:5796827-5807308 GCA_032275365.1 Anablepsoides cearensis | reverse complement strand
ATGGTGTGGATGTGAGCTCTTGCCACTGTTTTTTCCAATGTAGTTTACTGCAAATGGCAAATAAACTTGAACTTGAACTAAAAGGCGAAGTATCACATGTTCCACTTGTGTTCCAAGAACTGAACCTTTTACATCATAAATATGACATTCTAACCAAGTTTACACCTGCAACAAAGTCTTATTTTTTATAAGTTGGTCACACTCACCTATAATGCTTATATTTAATCAACTTTATCTGACCTGAATCTTATCATTTAACCCAAGTCATTTACAATCCAGGATTGTAGTATCAAACTAGCAACCCATACAGAACATGATTTTATTTTAAAAATTGTATTTGGTTATGGTCACTTTACACTGAGACGCTGAGAAAAGAGTTTTGTGAAAAGTACAGGTAAGAGGTGCTCACTTCCCCTAATCAGTTGTGTAAAGAAAATAAAAATACTCATCTGTGTCAGTGAGGATAAATGGCCAATTCTCTTTGTTATTTTCCAGCTATTTATATGCACGGCAAGATCAGTAAGAGATGTTGCAACACAATGAGATAAAGAAAGATGGAACACTTTGTTCTCTGCCAGGATGTTAGATAGTAACTGCAGTCCACGCTGTGTAGTGGCTGCCTTTGAATAGGCTGTTTTTATTTAGACATTTTAAAAACTGGAGTTCCACGAAGGCTTTAGACTTTATTTGTGGTTATATCCATTATCAGCATGTAAATCTTTGCTTAGTAGGGTGCACAATTTTGTGTGTGTGCATGCACTGATCTCCCTGTGCCTTGCTGCACACATGTGGGCAGATTGAGGTCTCCTCATTGCTGCAGTCATGGTCCTGTTGACACCTGGCCTCAGCAACCCTAGCTGCCTGGGTGGCAACCCTATCTACCTCAGACTTTGGTCACAAGCAAGCACCAGAATAGTAAACAGTGAATGCCAGCAGGAGAAACACTTGTGCTCCAGACCTGCAAAATATCTGTAAAGCTTCACCTTCAGACTGCAGCCACATTTACCAGTAGCTGCGTTTGCTGTTGGGAGGTTTGACTTCATGGAACATTACAGGAAGGAACTGGAAGAAGTTCCTTTTCTCCATGATGATGTGGCGTTGACGTTGTTGGAGGGCGGACATGCACACATGCTGGCAAAGATAAGCTGCAGCATTTAGCTAAGGCGTCACTCCAGCCAGCGCTGGACTTCTGTTGGGGCCTGTAGTTGGAGTTCTGAGCCAACATTTGAAATCCTCTGAGACCACATGTATATAAAAAAGATACAGTTCTCCTTCGGGGGACAATAAACATCTTTGAAAGTGTCAAACACTACAGCTATGTATTTGACTCAGTAGTTTAATATTGGTAAAATAAACAACTCAGATAAAACATATAATGTACCTAACAGATTACTATACTGTTGTTGTTTTGTTTTGGGTTTTTTGTCTGTTTGTGTTTATCCTACAAATCTGTTTCTTTCTTTCTTTTTTTTTTTTTTTACACTTTTTTTTTTTTTAATTAGGACTGTGGGTTAGTGATGAATTAGAGTTCATAATAATAACCCTGATTAGGATCCATCAGCCTGACAAATGGTTTTAATTTCAACTGCTGTCACGTCATTTTAAAGTTCACATGGAACAGCTTCTGCATGGATACTGAAGCTAGATTTCTGTTCTTATGTACCACTGGCTCATGTTCAGACTTTTCTACAGTGACAGGCTCTCAGTGCGTGAGTGTGCAGGTTAAAAAAGCCACAGAGAGATGAAGCTGTTTACAATACAAGAATGTTCTAAATGTTGTTTGTTACTTGACAGTGGCAAAACGAGACGGAGATGTTTCAAATAGGATGAGTTGCATCTCAGATCCTTCTTATTCATTTCTGCTGTAGTTTCTCAGCTCAGTGTTTGTCAAGAGCAAACAGTTAAATGTTACTTTGGAAAGCAGGTTGAAGGTTTCATCACTTAACGTCTTTGTTAAACAAAAAGAAATTGCGACAGCTGCATTGCAATGTCTAGCTTCTTCTTTTTATACCTTTTTTTTGTATATGCATGAAGCACAAGTGTTACTTTTACTTCTATGGGAAAATATTTTTTCCTGAACTTGAGCTGAAGGTCACACCTCACCTGGTGTGTGACACCTGTATTTTTGTCTTTGGCTTCTTTATAGCTCTCATTTTACTGTCCTCTTTATTGGTCAAAACTTGTGAGTCATCCTTTACAGCCTGAACTGCTTTTAGTTGGTGGTTTTAGGTTTTTGTTTTTTATCAACACGTCAACACAAGTCTGAAAGCAGCTAATTTAGTTTATATTTATGTAAAATGCTTTTATGTTTGTAGAAGTTTGCAAAATTGATCCCTCACTCAACATTTTTTGCTGTTTTGTGTAGCTCAGAGTTCAACAGCTGTGTTATATTCTTGGGATTTTTTCCACATTGCTCACACGTTTGCAGAGATTCCCCTCTGCCCCTGTGTGAAAGCTTGGCCTGTAGCCGAGACGTGCAACGCCCCACGTTCCATGGAAAACTCCAGTCCTTCTCAATGGACAAATGCCCAAGCTGAGCAACATGCATGCAGATATGCGTGCACATGCACACAAGTTTGTCAGACTGTGACAAACAGCCACACTCACAGCGAGGGTCTCCTGTGGCCTCCGTGCAGACAGTGAAGCTCTGTGAACTCAGATCGCCTTTGTTTTCACTGAGAGACAATAATCTGTCTGTTCTCTCTCTCTGTTTTGTCTCTTCCCCCTCGTTCCCTTCTTAATTTCCCCCCTCTTCATTCCTTTTCCCACTTTCATCCCTCCCTCTGCACACCTCTTCTGCAGGATGACCATCTGCGACCTTTACACGATGCCGCGCGTGGCCGAGCCCGTCTGGTTGACCATGATGTCTGGAGCATCAGAGAAGAACCAGCTCTGCGGCCTCTTTATGAGGGAGCTGTCCTCACTGATGGAGCAGGCCTCCAAGAATCAGTTGAGTGTCTGCTCTTAATCTCATCTGTGTTTCTTGGAACACTTTGTTGCTTAAATGTTTTAGAGGTGATCCCATCGAGCATCATTTTCAAACAGATACAAATGTTTTTGTTATAAGGTTTCATACAACTTAACTCTTAAATATCAGAAGGGATAAAGTGTTCGAGATTAAAAATTCTTCTTAAACTATTTTTTCTTGGTTTGTACTTGAGTAGCAAGCTTGTTAACAGAGAAACACATGCAGATTCACACACATTATTCACTTCCCTCCTCACAAATCAATGCTCTAAATAACACACACACTGTGACACTTTCACCCTCTTTTTACTGCCTCAAAAGAAGCTGTGAATGAGAAAATCCCTGCCAGCCTCTAACTGCTCATTGTTGCAGTTACAAAACCACTGCTACTTGTACGTACATGAATTGGTAGCAAGGCTTTTATTGAACATATTCAGCGCATTAAATTTAAGTTGCATTCACTGAATTCTCCCGTTCTATTTGTAATACACAAGCTAAAAATATTGTCACAATTTAAATATCAGTTACAAGAAAAAAACTATAAAAAAAATTAAAAAACAGATATACTCTCACTTCTTGACCATAAAGGATTAATTTATTTGAACATCATTCTTTTTTACACAATCTGGTGTGAGTTTCTGCAGACTGGGTTTGTGATTCCCTGTTTGCTCATTAACAGTTGCCTGAGAATAGAACCAGTCTCCTTGGTAATAATATGTTTCCTTCCAAAAAAAGAAAAAAAAAACGATGTCAAAGTTCAATTCTTCACCACTACCGGTTAACCTGGCCCACACCCAACTATCTGTGCGTGCTGTTGACTTGGTGATGTATCACGTTACCATGGGAACCTGTGGTCTTACTGTATCACATCATGGCTCTCATGAGGCATCCTACCAGAGATCCCATGACTAATGGCTGCCGCCGTCACAGCTGGGGTTCTGGCACGGGATGAAACTAGACTTCCAGTATCGCGTTAGGTCATGGGACAGAACAGGAAGTAGACACTTGTGGTCAGAACTGAGAAGTGAATCATGCGAATTGAGTGTGTGTCACTTCTTTTGTGTTTCTGAGTATGTGTGCATTGCAAACTGTTGAGTTTCGCGGTGGTCTGTTCAGAACGGAAAAGTCTGGCCAGTGTTCTCAGTATAGAGATGGCACATTTGATTCTACCAAAATCTGTCAAAAAGCACATTCAAACCTGATCATTACAGATAGATGTTCTATCTTTTACTCTTTTCTTTAACCACACATTATCCCACCTTCCAGGTTCCTCCCTGCATTATTAACAGCCATCCTGACCAATCATCTGGCCTGGGTGCCCACCGTCATGCCCAATGGGCAGCCTCCAATTAAGATCTTCCTCGAGAAACACTCCTCCCAGAGCGTTGACATGCTGGCAAAGACTCATCCCTACAACCCTCTCTGGGCACAGCTTGGTAAGACTTCCAACCGCAAAGCCTTTTTCTAGAGATAGAGCTACTCCTGTGTGTCAAAGTTTCTGCTTGGAGGGGTAAAACCCAAGACACTGTTATCATTACAGCATAAAGACAAGTTAGAACAAGTACTACAACAACTTGTGCAATACATTATTAATGAGTCTTCCATGCCTGAAGACTTGATGTGCGTGCGCTAAAAAATCAGATCTTTACAATTAGACGTCACAAGATTTTGATAAGTAAACAGCACAGCTGGTTGGACCCCTCTTTATTTTATTTTATTTATTCATGTGGATTTGCTTTGCAGTGAAGCAGTTTGCACTGATTGAAATCTGCAGTTCTGTTTATCTACAATTATGCTGCGTATAGGTGAAAAACATTGGGTAATTTATAAATTCATCTAGAAAGTAATATTTAATAAGTACTAAAGGGGCCTGAGTATGATGACACATTGGAGAACTTAGGTGATGGTGACATCTAGTGTTTACAACTAGGAATTGCAGGCCATGGTAGATCTAGAGATAAATAGTAGACATAGACAGTGTGTAGGTTTTCAACAAACATTTTAAATCTTCAGTTTTGGCAATAAGGCTGCAAAAGTTCTGATTTTCCTCCTTTCTGTCTCTGTTTGCAGGGGACCTTTACGGGGCCATAGGGTCACCAGTGCGGCTGTCGAGGACAGTGGTGGTTGGCCGCAGACAGGAGCTGGTTCAGAGGCTCCTCTATGTCCTCACATATTTCATCCGCTGCTCAGAACTGCTGGAGACCCACATGCTGGACAGTGCGGAAGACGAGGCCATTGTCATGCCCGGCTCGCTCATCACCACCTCGCTCAGGAAGGGGGAGGTAGAGGAGTCAGACTACGTCCTGGTTACTGTCCATAAACCCAGCGGAGATTATCTGTCGCAAGGGAACCACAGCCAGCAGATCGAGGCTGAAGACAGCAGCTACCGTTCAGACAACAGCCTGCAGAGCAGCACGTACACGGACACTGAGGTGGAGCACAGCTCCAGGGAGATAACTAGAGAGAAAAATGACGATGAAGACTACGAGGAGCACAGCAACGACAGTCAAGGATCCAGGAGTAGTGTGCTTCAGTCAAGGCCCGCTGAGGACACAGCTTCTATTATCAGGACTGCAGAGGCTGAACTGCAGACTTTAGCACCTGGGGAACTAAAAAGGGAGTCCAGCAGCCCGTTGGCCTCCGAGGTGCGAGTGGAAACGGTGCTGCAGGTCAGCTCGGCCTGTCCCCGAGATCAGGGCCATGTGCTGGACACGGAGACAAAAGGAGACATGGAACTTGTTCCATCGACTCTCACAGTTCTTCCATCAAGTCCACCCAACTCCTCTGCCACCATAAACAGTACAACCTTTGAGACTAGGGTGGATTCAGAAGTGGGGGGTCAGCCCAGAAAAGTGCCGGCTCTTTGGGCTTTGGAGAAGAAACCCCCAGATAAGAACCTGGTCGGAGCAGTACCAATACCGGTAACACCTGGAAACCCATCGCCAGGACCCATGGTTCGGCCTTCCACTAAGGAAGAAGAGCCATCAACAAAAGTCACCTTCCTCATAGGTGATTCTATGTCTCCAGAGTCTGATACAGAGAGCCGACAAAAGAAAATGGGGGTGGAAATAAAAAAGCACAAGAAACTCCTCAATGAAAACCAACTCCCTCACCTGCAACCCCTTCATCATCAACAGGATCATCAAGAGCAACAATACAGTATTCAGAGAGGAGCACATCCAAAGACCAGCAGCACCAGGGCATCAGAGGACCAAACAAAACAGACCAAGGCAACTCCAGCTCTGCAGCGGGTGTCCACCAAAATGTCCCAGTGGAGCCTGAACTATAGAGACGATTTTGATGAGTATTTCAGCTTAGAGAACCCTGTGGAGATTAGGACTATAGACGATGTGGCCAAACAGGAGGCCACCAGCACAGACAACACGCACAAACATTTACTAAACCCATTAGGGATCCCTCAGCTTCATAACCCGAGGAATCACCGCTGTCAAAGTGCAGGCAGTGGTCAGGGTTCAAGCGCCTGCTCAGGTACTGGGGAGGCGGAGTCCAGCAAGAAAGGAACCACTTTATCTGATGTTCGGAGGAGGTGCAGGTGTGGTTCTACTGACTCCTCTGACGCCTGCTGCAGGAGCCGCTCCGCTGAGCTGGACAAGGATATTGTGTTGACGGTCCCCATCCTCCAGGATGGAGGCTGCATCAAGGACCAAAAGCACCAGGTGGCTCCGCTCAATGACTGGGAAATACCACGAAATGAGAGCTCGGACAGCGCGCTGGGAGACAGTGAGAGCGAGGAGACGGAGGACTGGCAGGAGGAAGTGCTGGTTCCCTTCCCCGGGTGAGTCGGTGCTGCACGGACACACTTCCTGTCAGACTTGATGCTTTTAAACTTTGAATTAAATGTAATGATATAGCATTTTAAAAACCAACAATCTCTTATGTCTGCAGAGCAAAGTTAGTGGAAAACTACTCAAAGCCAAGCATTGCCAACTTTGGCCTGTCTCTGTTTGGAGGCTACTGCCCCACCTATGTTCCTGACTTTGTACTGCATGGAATCCCCTGTGATGAGAAGCTACGGCAAAGCCTCATGACCGAATTATCCCATGCTGTTCAGGTAAAGAATATAAAGCATATGAAGCGCTTGTTGGGTTGCTAATACATGCTAAACCAAATTTAAAGAACTTTTGAAGAGATTTTAACTCACAGAGAAGAGTTATTTTCGGTTTGTGTGTCCACTTGTTTAATTTTTCCATATTTCCTCTCCACAGCATCCTGTATTGGATGAGCCCATAGCTGAGGCCGTCTGCATTATAGCAGACACAGATAAGTGGACAGTGCAGGTGGCCAGCAGTCAGAGACGAGCCACAGAAGTCAACAGGCTGGGGAAAGAAGTGTTGGTGTCCAACCTGGTCTCCAACTTATTACAGTCCACGTACCAGCTCTACAAGCTCAACCTCTCACCCAACTTTGTGAGTCAGATTTCTCAGTCTTTCCACTATATTATTTAAAGTTAATGTGTCTGTAATCTTTAAAATCAAACCATGCTTCTGTTTATGTCTTATTAGTGTATAATGCACCTTGAGGACCGACTGCAGGAGATCTACTTTAAGAGTAAAATGCTTGCAGAGTATCTGAAGGGCCAGACGAGGGTCCATGTGAAAGAACTGAGCATGGTCTTGGGGTAAGCAGTTCACCTTTTATGGATGCACAAGAAATTAAGTCAAGTTAATAGTCAGTTACTGATTTAAAACGATGTTTGTGCTTTTGTATTTGCAGAATCGAGTCCAGTGACCTGCCCCTGTTGGCTGCAGTGGCCAGCACTCACTCCCCCTATGTGGCTCAGATCTTACTGTGAAACTGCACCAGAGCTCAGGTCCAAACACAGTAAGGAGACCAGTCCGGTCCAGGTGGGGCCTCTCTGGTGTCCAAAAACAGCCGTCCACGCTGCACAGCTGTCCCCCTTACATGGTTTTATGGAAGGAATTTTACCCTGAGCCTGAGCATTACTCATCTTCACGAACATTGGTCTCAGACTTTGGGGCGTTGTGGATGTTTCACCACCAGGTGGCAGTAGAGACAAAGCATGGAGCAACACTCAGCAGCCGACTGAACCGTCAGTGATTTAAAATCTGAATGTTCCTATTGAAGCAAAACGTATTTTTGGAAACAAAAGCCAAAGACTTAAAATTCATCCAGATGGGATTTTATTTTTTATGATACCTCCAATGTGGAAACAATTGATTTAATTCTTCAACTGCAAATTCATTTTTTTCCCTGTACAATCTTAAACCTGGCAATATGAAGGACTCCATGTTTGTTTTTTTAACGCTGAGTTCTATACTCCTGTATTTTAATAATCCTATGCCAATTATGTCATCTTTTAAAACTTTATATGCTTGTTTACAGATCAGATATCCTTTATATCTCAACAATTTAGTTGGCTAAATGAGGTTTTCACCTGACTTAAGACTTTTATTTTGGCGTTTCGACACCTTTCATTTTCAGTCCTATTTAAAGTGGCTCGAAGTGGCTTTGGCGTTGTTATCATAGGTACAGCACTACCTCAAATCTTCATATGGATGATGGAAGACTTGGCTGCCCTATAGAAAACCATGAGGTAGATTTATAATAAGTTTTAATCAAAGGAATGTCAACTCTGTCGACTCTATGCTGTGTTTTGAAAAAAGGAAAGGCTGTTAAGATTTTTTTATGGAAGAAATACATATTTTTGCATCACATTGTGACTGAGATGTGTCCCTTTATACTGTAGAAAAGTTCAAACCTACATTATCTATGTATTTTGCAACCAGAATGCTGAAGTATTTTCTCATTTTTATATCTCACTGTCACCTTTATATGATGTTTACGGCTTCAGTGTTTGGAACAGAATGAAGACTAGAGGAGCAGTAGGCCTTTCTGTGAATGTGTACAGGTTAACACTATTCAGTCCTACAGATTAAACATAAAACATTAGGCCATATATTGTTTTATTTTTGTCTTCACATTGGCAGATTTTTGACCTCCTCCATGTAAACTGGTACATTTCCTGGAGATGAAGGATTAGTTAATCTTACAGCATGTTTTTGGACGAAAAGTAAGTTGTCCTGCAGGAAATTGGGCCTAATTTTATTCTGATGTTTTGTTTTTTTGTAAATAGGTTTCTTTCAGAATAAAGTCACAACAGAGAAAAACATTAAGTTTTTGATGCACAAAGATTTGTGCTATGCTTTTAAGCAAGCAAATGTATTTTTGATGTTTGGGCTGCAACCATTTTAATCATGACAAATCCACATTATTATTATTACTTTAAAAGCCTTTATTGTGTATAAGAATTCAGTAACACTGTCACAATAACCCCAACAAGTGAGCAGTTTTAGGTAATCTATCTTTATACAGAACCCCGTCTATGACCCAAGTCTTAATGGAGAAAATGCATGAATGTTTTTTTTTTTTTCTCATTTTGTTCATAAATTTAAGAAATGCATCCTTATGTGTATTATAGATGCTCTGCTACATTTTGTACATGAAAGCTGTTATTGATTTATATATATATAAATCTGCTTTTTTTCCCCCCTCTCTTTGTATATGAATAAATTATTTAGTTGCTCATAAGTGTAACGGTTTGTGTAAACTGTACATTCTCAATTTATTTCCATGTGTTTGTACAGAATGTCTTTTACAAGAAGTCTCACCTTGAATTATTTTTTTTCTCCCTATTTTCTGGGAACGTTGTGCAATAAATATGCTGAGAACTTATAAGTCTGGAAATTTCTGTCACAGAATCAAAGAAAAGGTATTTTTGGAAAGAAGCAGAATTTGGACGTATGTCTGATCCAATAGGAGACACGAGAGAGCAAACTTGCAGTGGTTTTACAGGGTGATGATGAAGAGAAAAGATCTTTGTTTGTACCTGCTCAGAACATAAAGAACCATAATAAACAGGCAACATAACTGAGTCACACAAAAGCACCTCTAACTCTTTATTTCTTCATGTAGTGGATTAGCAGCTGTGGTTTCCTTTTTCTTTTCCATGCAAACAATGACTAAACTTTCATATCTGACTCTCTGCACTGCTTTTATATATTTAAATCCTTTTTACTTTAATTTTTCTTAAATATCTAAAACAGGAATTTAGTAAAGCTAACACAAATTGTCATAAAATTGGCAACGTTTTAACACTTTTGCATAACTAAAGTTCAGAAACTTTAATAAACTAAGCTTTGTTTCTATATCACCTAATAGAGTGGGGGGGGGGAGTATTTAGTCAACCGCTAATTGTGCATTGTACATGAAAGAATGAATGGAGTCATGTATCATGAGATTTTGAGTGCAAACCTCCTTCCATCAGCAAGGGTATTAAAGATGAAACGTGGCTGGGTCTTTCAGCATGACAATGATCCCAAGCACACTGCCAGGGCAACAAAGGAGTGGCTTCATAAAAAACATTTCAAAGTCCTTGAGTGGCCTAGCCAGTCTCCAGATCTCAACCCCATAGAAAACCTTTGGAGGGAGTTGAAAGTCCGTGTTGCCCGCCGACAGCCCCAAAACATCACTGC
>JAUBOC010000028.1:5728257-5742049 GCA_032275365.1 Anablepsoides cearensis | reverse complement strand
AATATCTCAACAACCGTTCATCTCAGCGACGTGAAATTTGTTTTGCAACATGTTATCAATGTTATCTTTCCAAAAATCCCTTTGTGTTTATTACAAAAAATTGATGTCACAGTCACTTTAAAAACAAACGGAAACCTGTAAATAATAAACTATAACCAAAGAGAAAACATCTTACTAAGCACTGCTTCACTTGTTGTCACTGTCCTCTCTCAAACAGCATAGGTTCACAGGTTTAACACTTTTATAGTTATAGAGGTTATGCAGTTAAATGATTTGTTAATGCATAGTTTTATTGGATTTTTGTTAACTTTAAACACAAAGATTTTCATTTCGTTTGCTTGAGCAATTTAAGTGGTATAATAATTATTTGCAAGATTTCCTTTCCCATTTAAACTGCTCTCCTGCAGACATCCCGACAGTGTGCATGAGTGCATGCAGCGTACAGTATGTTGGGCAGCACAGTGTACCACTGGAGCACTGTCTGCGGCGGTTGCTGCTGCTAATTTTAGGGATTACATCACCGGCAATAAAAAGACAACCTCGCTGATCTCCCGCTCTATATTTCTCTTTGCTTCCTTTCTTCCTCAACTCCTCTTTGGGAATTTTCCCCTTTTAACTTTTTATCTTCCTTGTCTGTATCTGGGCCTTTTGCTTCAGAACATTTCAAATTTTTTTTTTTAAATTAGGATGAAAATGCATTTAAAATGACAAATAGTGGAAGCTTTCTGCAGTTTGTTCTCATCTACAGGGTTTCAGTTAAGAGAAGGAAAGGATTTTTATTAGAAGGAATAAATAGATGCTATGAGCCACAATAAAATCCAACATATATCCTGAAGCCGAGCAAAGCCTTTGCTCTTCCTGCCTTCCCCCTTTTTCCCACTGGCAGTTTAATTCCTCCTTGTCACCCCAGCCCCCATCGCTGCCTTTTGTCTTAAATTTTTCATCCACGCTTCTCCTCCTCTCACTTTCTCTCCTGAGTACTTGTCTCTGTCTACTCTTGTTTACTTTTAATTTATCTTTCCCTGGTCTTGGCCCTCTGGGTTTTTCTTCTCACTCTGCATGATGATGTTTATCCATTCTGTTCATCACATCAGACACTACTTACCTAGTCCAGAAACTGTGATGAAACGACCTATTACATTCACAACACAATTGATGATGTGAGCGATGGGCCGAAGGAGTTGGCTTTGCTCTATTTTCACCCTTTATTACATCTCTGTTTTATCATTTTATTCCTTTAGCTCTTCTCTCTGGAAGCGGCCTCTGCTGAGAGCAGACGGAAAGGGAAGGGCCAGTTTAAATAGCAGGAATTCCTGTCCTGTCCTTCAGACGGAAACACACACCAGCGTGCTGAATCCACACATAAAAGTATGATGGGATGGTGGCCATCAGGGGTTTTAAACTCGTTGCCAATTAAATTAATCCAGTTTCTTGCCTTACCTCAGTATTATTAAGTACAGCTTCAGTAAACATAACAATAAGCTATTTTTACAAAAACAACAGCAATAGTTGTTTTTGTTTGTTTTTGGTCCAGATTTACTTTGCCGTTTTGATTCACATATACACTGCAGGATGGGATTATCTGCTGGAAATATTTGAAATGTCCTAACGGCAGGCAGGACACCTGCATTCTAATAAACTATTTTCTATTGTAATTAGATAAATTAAAAAAACAAATCAGCTGATATAAACACCGAGGTTGTTTCTCAGAACCACAACAACCGTGCAGTTCTCGTGTGTCTGCAGAATTTCTGTCAGCTGACTCGTTTTGATTAACCCTACAGAACTGATTTAGATGTGCGCTGTGCACACACACGTGCACAACACACGCTCCATCTGACCCCTCTACGGAGACATGCAATGTATAGAAGTGAGTGTGTGTGGAGTCCCATGAGGCCAATCTTCCCCGTAGCGTCAGGCTGAATGACGACGAATGAGAAACAAAACCGACAACGGTTCGTTCACACAGGATGTGATGCGTCTGGCCAGTTCAAGCTGCAGCATGTACGACTGTCTACACGCCGTTTCATTGAGCTCTATTGTTTTATTCTAAAAGTTGTTTTTATTCAGATTTTTTTTTTAATCTGTTGCGGTTAAAATCTGAGCACTGCTTGCAATCTATTTCTGTTTTGCATCTTTACAAAGAGTCGTAGATTTTTCGTTTCCTTACTCTTCTGACCAGATTCAGTATTGTTTTTCTCGCCTCTTTTTTTCATTTTTTTTAAATTTTGTTTACACATGCACGCAAACAGAACTGTAGACAGACTGTTCCAGGAAGTGTTTCCTGTGTGGCGTGTTTCCTGCCCCGTGTTTTGCACACAGATTCCACGTCGTCATGCTCAGCTACTCGAAACGATCCTTAGCGAAGCCGTTAAACGTGTCACTTATGTCAGATACACAAGATGACTGTCATTGTGAAACCATGTTATGCAGAACTCTGCTTATGGGTTCATTATTTTGTCTGTTGCGGAAAGTTCACGTTTAGTCTTCATTTCTAAAGGACAAAATTTGATAAAATTCTAATAAAACAAAGTTTTGTGGTATGATTGCATAGAGGGGATGCACTTTTTTTCCAGTTATGTCATTCATCTTCAGTGCCGTTTGTTATTACCACTAATTAAATAAAGTTCATGTTTTAGGGAATTATTCTTCAGGATTCACACGTTTATAGCTTGTTTATAAATTGAAGCTTTGCTGTTGGCATTTAATTATCGTGTATTTTTTCACTGTTTGCTCAGCAATTACCTTATTAACAATTGATAAAAGTTAAAGTCTGACCATCTGAAATTAGACTGTACAGCTTTAAGGGGGCTTCCCTCAAACCCTCCAGTTCTCTGCTAAAGATGCCTCAGAATTATTTATGTTTAATCCATCTGTTATCCTTTGAAATTTCTTTGCGAAATCCAGCAGAAGCTGCAGCCTCGTGTTTCTTGAGGCTCGAGCTTTGATGGCAGGGAACACAGATGATCTAAACATATATGCAAAAAGAAAAAGGCTGCAGTTGGTGCACTTAGACTCATTATGAGCGGGGCTTCTCCCATTCTGAAATGCATGGTTCTTTTATACACTCCCTGACAGACCCCATCCATTAGGACTGCAGTCTTTAATCCATTCAGTGATCAGTAATTTCATTCATGCAGACTGGTAGGGTTTAATGGGTAAGTGTGTATGTGTGCCTTATCCGTTTCTGCCTTTTGTGTATCCAGTTATCTGTTTCTCTGTTTCTCGTTTTCTCTTGTGTACATGGCTCTCCTCCGAAGGCAGGGCTCCATGTGCTTGCCTCTGATTGGTTGCAGAGTAAAAAGGTGATGTCATTCCTAGTCGGGAGGTGTGTTGCTCTTCTTATGCGCCGAGGAGAGAGGGTTGAGTGTAGAGAATCCTGATACAGAGCGGCAAGCAAAAAGTAAAAATAGTAGCATGGAGAGATAATGAGGTGGATATTGTAGAAGGACATACATGAGGAAAAAACACACACAAAGGCTGGGGATTTGAAGAGTTAGATAGTGAGACATAGACAAATACACAATGAGGATTTATTGAAGATGAAAATGTTTGGAGAGTTTTTATTCCATTCAGATCAGCTCTGAATGGAAGGCTGCTTGTATTGTCCCTGTTTTTAATTCATTCCTCCTCCTTTCTGTTACCTTTATTGTCTCAGAGTCATAAATGTTACAATGTGCAGCATGGTGCAGGCAAAGCAGGAAAATAAATTGATGCAGAAATCCTCCTAACAGGTGGCTAAATGTTCTATTTTAATGGGTTTGTATCCTCAAAGTTTTCACCTCTGGTTGATCAGCCTGCTTTGTATCGCATGTTTTATAAGCAGCACTTTTTACTTTAAGTGCTGCTAAAAGATCAGCCGCTGAAGGACACGGCAACTTTTAATGATGCTCCTACGTGTTGGTCAGATGCTTGTAAAAGTTAGCACAGACTGAGCTGGACTGATCATAAGACGGACTGTAATTGGGAAAGAAGGCTGTAGCAAATCTCATCATTTATTAAAAGAATAGTTGCTTAAGGCCATTTTAATAGATTAAAATATGGCTTCTTGAAAGTGAAACATTCTAATTATAGATTTATTAACTACAGAATACAAGTCAATTTGTGTCATTTATTTAATTTTAAGCTTCTATATAAACTATTATCTCCAAAGTTAAGTCAGCCCAACTTTCTGCGGCATCATTCAGCATCTGGGGCTTTGAGTGGGAGAAACCTGACTCCAGATTATTTGTAGTTCTTGTCAAACCCAGGTCTGCTTCAAATCATTTCCAGCTCGACCTAACGTGTTTAATAGCTGCGGGTTTTGTCCATGAATGCTCTGAATTAGAGCAACTAACTCCACGTGTGATTAATGTGTGTTTTTGGACGCCAGATTCCATCTTGTGCGTTGCAAATCTTCCAGGGCAGTGTTCATTCTGCATCATAGCAGCAGCGTCTGTCCTTGTATCTCATAGGGGGCTCTTTGATTTATATACCCCACCCCCCTCCCTTCATTTTTTTGTAATTTATGCTGCACGCTCACAAAGGGGAGGGGATGGCTTCAATATACTGGGCTTTATGTTACCAAGCGATCAATAAAGATGTTCCCTCGCTGTCCCCTCTATCTCTATCTCTCCCATTCTTCCTTCTCTGTCCATCTGCATCTGCTCAGCAGCCAATCCACTTAATGCAGTTTCCCTCGCTGCGCGCCTCGTTTCAGCCACCTCCCCGAGCCCCGTCTCTCTTTCCCGCCCTCCACGCGCTGCACAGGTGATGTCATTCTTTTTCAGCTGGATTCCCCTCCCTTCTCCTTCCTCTCCTCGCTCCCACTCTCTCCTCTTGCTTCCCATTAGCGGCTGGCTCTCCACAGTGCAGCATCCATTCCACAGTAGCTTCCCTCCAAGGCTGGGAGGGAGGGGGGGGAGAAGGAATGTCGGTGTGAGGTGCCAGCGCCAACTTAGGGATGAGACCCTAAAGCTGGACTACAGCAGCAGGATGGAGGTGAACCGCAGGAGCTTTGTAAAGAGATAAAGAGTTGCAAACATACAGAGTTTGGATGCAGCGTGCACGAGGAGGAGACGAGAACTACATGCAAATATTTCAAGCTCTTTGGGAGCTGAAAGAGGACTGTTTGGATGACTTGAAACCTCTCAAGAAGCTTCATCCCGTGGGGCTGCAGATGCACAGACAAGCCTCAGTTTTTTTTTAAACCAGTGGGATTTTTTTGGCTTTTTGATTAAGTAAACTGAATCTTCAAGAGGATAAATTCTATGAGCTTTTTCAGTGAATTTCCGGCAGATGAGCTCAACTTAATTTATATGTCAAGCTTCATTTTTTAACCTTGCAGCATGTTTCTTTTTTGGATTTAGCTGCAATTTTTTTCTTTTTTTCTCTTTGAGTGCTCTAAACTTCATTGTTTAAGTATAAGCTTTTATGATTGGATCTGTCTTGACTTAAAGCCTCCTTCCCCGGTGACATGTTGCTGTTGCTAAGCTGATTTTTCTGTCTTTTTGCAGCAAAGTAAAACAGAATATTTTGTCTGAACCGGCTTCTAGAAGAACTCCCCACTTGCAGCAAAGAGAGTTGCATCGGTCATCAACCTCTTTTTCTCTCTGACTTCTGTTTTTTTTTTACCTTTCATTTCTTGTCGAACGAGGGGAAACTTCCCTCTCTGGCACCCTCCCTCCTGTGGAAATGGCTTTCCTGGTCCGTTGCTATGCCAACTGCTTGCAGCCGTGGTCCTCCAAAGTAAGCGATGTCGTAATCCCTTTTTCTGGCTAGTTGTTCTGGTGGCAGAATACCACCACCTCTGTGATTGTGTGCATGTCTGTGTTGTATTGATCAAGTGATAAAAGGCTTTGGATCAGAGAAAAATATATATTTTTTTCATGTGCAGGTTGTGTATTTTGTTCAAAGACACATTAATGCTGTTCTTTTGTTTTAATATTAAAACACGAAACAACTGGTTTTGTGCAGAAGTCATTTATAGAATCTGTCTGAGGAAATTGATTTGAACATGAAAAAAGCACAAGAAGAAACAACTTGATTCTGTAAGTAAATAAAAGAGCTGTAATGTCTTGTAGTAGCAGATTTTATTTGGTCTTGCATTCATGTTTTATTATCCTCAGCAGCTGCAGCTGCAATACTTCTTACACTCCAACTCTCCACAGTGATTTAAAGGTTTCCAAAAATAATAATTGGAAGTCTCAGTGCTCTGCTCATGTGGCTGTCAGGTGATTTTTGTCTTCTGTGTTACCAATATCAGGATAAAATGTTTAAACTCTGCAGCTGAGGTCACAACCATAGATTAACTCTCTGGCTATACATTTAATCCATCTCAACTGCCTTTTGGCTCCCAATAGTCAGAAGCAAACTGGTAATGATGTAGCCATGTGTATAATTAACAGTTTGAAGGCCTAGTTTCAGTTTCCCAAAATAATCTTTCAGATTTATCCTCGGGTGAACCTTGTGATGATGCAAGGAAAGCTGCTCCGGTGAATAAATTGTCGCTAGCATCCATTTTTAGGATTTATGTCTTTTTGTGGGTTCTATTTTTTTTTGCTTAAACATGATTATTGCTAAAAGCTCTTCCAGCAGAATGAGTTTGTCATGGATCTGTGTGTGCCTGTCACTCTGGGAGCATCTGTCTGGGTGCTGAAAGCCTTAGAGATGTTTGTCTTTGTGTGTTTGTGTGTGTCATTGTGTGTGCGTCGAGTAGAATAAGTATTAATTAGGTCCCTGAAGATGAAATGAGTTAAAGGTCTAAAATCTTCACTTTATGATGATACATAGTACATAAATAGGACTTTTTAGTTTTTTTTTTACCTGACTTAAGTGCAGCTCATTATTACTTCTGCAGTAAAACATGGTGTCTTAAGTGCTGACATTTAGTGTTTTATTTTAAAGGAAAATGTTGGTCTTCACATTGATTTATTAGTATATTAATCTTTTATTACCTACAGCAGACCCAATTTGACCATGGCCTTTATTTTCCTAATCTCATCTGCATCCCTGGGCTTTTTTCTGATCATGTTTATGATAACAATATACATTCATAATTGTTTCTGCAGTCTTAAATTGTGTCTCAGTGTTTATACCGGCTTGTCTGAGTATGATTATCCTCCGGTAAGAGCTGCTGAAGTTACGTCCAGCAAAGCCTGTTTGAAGTCTTTATTAATTGGTCGGCATCTGTGTAGAGCTCACCTTTTTGTAAAGGTTAATTAAGTCTTCCTTTTCCTCCCATTAGGCAGCCAGTGCTCCGTCTGAATGTATAGATGACATCAGCAAAGCTAAATGAAAAAGAAGAGATGTATGAGGCCTGCAGAGGAACTTAAAGTCTCTAAATGGTGGTAGAATTTTGCTGGGAAATAATGAATTCTTCATTACAAGTTTAAAGAAGGAAAAAAAGAGAAAACAGTTAAGTCTAAAAAAAAATCATGTAAGATTTTTCAGTTCTTCACATTTGTCTCCATATCTAGACAGAATGGCAATTAAGCCTGGCTGCTTTGATGGTTTTGACCTCCTTAAACTGCTTTAGATTAATAAAGGTTGTTATTTCAGTAAACTTTCATTCAAATTAAAGGAATTGTCCTGTATAGTAGTAATGTATGCAGTCTGTTCAGTTTGCAACATAGTTTCATGCAAATGAAATCACCACAATAAGCATCTTTTGTGCTTGAGTGTTTTATAATTAACTGCAGTCTTGGACTGTTATTGAGGGCATAGTATATAAGTAGTGTTCCCAAACATCAGCTTTACCCCAGTGTTCCATATCCCCTGCTCTAATGCCTAACGTCAGAGGATAGTTATTGAAATATTGACTGTGGCTGGAAATTTGGCATCAGATGACAGGCATTGAAATGTGGGCCAGTGGAGCTGCTCTGCGAGGCCAGGAGAACTTTGAATCTGAGATCTTGATTTATTTAGACTACATTTATTTGCTTCTCTAAAAACAACAACAGCAGATCTTTAGTTGTAGGTCTTCTTGGGTCAGTTTTGTTATTTAAAAGGTTTCACCTTCAGGTTTACCTTTAATTGTTTTATTGTACTTCAAATCTTTTCCTCCTCAGTAGATATTGGCCGTGTTCTGCAGTTCTTATCAAAAATGTTATGACACTTCCTGCTGTTTACTGTTGGACTTGATTTTTATGCCTCACTCTTTTTTATTTCCTTCCTTTCCAGTCGGTTTTCAGTCAGGGACTTTTCTTTTCTCTAACACTTGTTCACCACCCATTTTCCTTCTGCCTTTCCATCTCTTCGTCTCCATCTATTATTTAAGCATCAATAATGGGGCCTGTTGTTGTCGCCAGCCTGACGTTGCTGCTCTTGCTGCCGTTGTTATTCCCCCAATGGGCCGTATCCTCACTTATCTCGTCCTTCCCTTCTTATAAATCACACCAACTCCTTCCAAAGTAGCTCTGTGTTCATTTTGACACAGCTTATAAACCATTTACACCTTCTTCTTGTTATTGTTTTATCTGGTAAATATCCAGCTGTACTTTAAAATGCACATGAAAAAGTAAAATGTTGCTAAAACCTATTGAAGATGAGTTGCTTAAAAGTGGGAATTAGTTAATAAAGCTTGTATTGCATTATCAATTTGTAATCTAATCACATTTTTGCTAGAATACAAGAAGAAGTGTCACACATTACTGATGAGAGGATTTGTAACAGCTCCTGACCCCTCAGCAGCAGATGACTCTGGCACAGTTCACCGGGTCCAGCCTCAGCCGGGGCCCGTGTTGCTACCCTTAGCAATCAATGGCCCATGGTGAACATTGGCATTATCAGTTTGTCTGGACCGACTGTCTGCTGAATAGTAATGGAGTTTTAGAGGTGTTGGTAGGGGAGAGCTTCACTTGAATGACAGATTTACTGCTAGGCTATAAAGGGCCAGTCGTGGTAGGTCAGACAGATTGAAAGGCAGACAGACAAAACATCTGGCTTATCCAGAGAAGTGCCAGCCTTAACTTGATGCTGAAACTCAAACAGTAACAGAAAACATCTTTGCTTAAAAGATAAACTTATTGTTGCAATTTAAAAGAAATCTACAGTGGTTTGCTGTAATAAATCAAAAAAGAAACCAAAGGAAACAAACTTCGTTTTATTTGTTTGTTTTTAAAACATTACAGCAAAATACCAAAAATCTAAACTTTTAAAAACAATGGAACAACCTTTGAAAAAACCCAAACATGTACATGCTAGGGTTTCTTAATACCAACCGCCTTCACTGTATTTTATTAAACTGTCACAGAAAATAAAGTGACAGTTGAATAGAATTCATTGTGGGTTGAGTAACTGTACCCGGTTATTACTAATTTGTTTCTGATAGGAATGTCATAAAAAATAGACAACCCATTATTTTCGTGATCATTATATAAATGTTTGGCTTAATAAAAATAACAACAAGTCAGCAGACTGATTATAAATGTGTTGCTACATCAGCAGATAGGTCTTTGTCCCACTAACATAATTTTACATAGTTGCACTGTGGATATCGTGCTTCATGCATATGTTAACAGAATAATTCCTGAGCTTTATGAAGACGACCTTTGCCAGGTGAGGTTAAAGCCGTAGCCTCTTCACATTAACCTTGGCTGATTTACTCTGACCTTAGCCCCACATATATGGAGGACGGATTCTGCACAGTGTCACGGTAATGTGGCCTTTGAGTTCCAAGAGGTGGGGAGAGGATGGGGGTGTCCACGCAAAAACACAACAGCGATGCAGGGAGGTTGAGCAAGAACAGAGAGAGGGCTTTCAGCATGCTGAGGGAGGTCTAGGATATCGTATGCACAGGAAGTGGGGGTGATAAAGATCAATATGGATTGCATTTAGCCAAGCCATGTCCTACTTGCCTCTTATAATTCATAAATTACGATTTGGTCCTAACAAAAACAGACACTGTTGTTAAATCTTTTCCCACAAGTCCTTCAGTCTTTCTTATAAAAAAGTCCTACACATGTAATTTTCTTCTAAAATTTCAGAACTCAATTTTAGTTGTATGTTGACTTTCTCTGCGGGAAAAAAAAACAATCTGTATTTGTTGTATATGTTGGTTTATAAAAATCACATGTATAAGGCAACAGGCAACTTCTCGCACTTTAATAAATTGATAAAAATATAAAACTGGTGCATTATTATCCTTTTGTTTAAAATGAATAGGCTGAAAGTCACACACTATTCCGTTATGTTGTTTTTAAACCACTGTGGCTTTTGTCATTCCAGGATTTTATCTTCCATGTTGAGAAAACTACAGTAGTTTTATACAGAAAAGCAAGCCAATGTTTAACTATTCACAAATTCCATATTTTCATCAATTGATATATCGCTGCTTATCATAAAGATATTTTCCCTCACTTTGCTGCAGTAAGGAGAAAAAAAACCAAGTTTTTTTGTTAATAGTGGCATGAAAGGACCACTGCAGTTGTTGTCTATTAGCTCTAATGGGCTAATATGTATTCGCTGAAAAGCCCTATTTCACATTACAGTGCTGAATGGGCTGAAGTAGGAGCTTTTCATGCTCTGTGATGGACTCGCCACTTGTCCAGGTTGTACCTCGCCTTTCACACAGTGACCGCTGGAGAGAGGCACCAACTCCCTGTGACCCGGAAAGGAAAAAAATGGGTAAAAACACATTGCACTTGAACTTGGTGATTGAACTCTGAATTAAAGCTAGACACGAACATATCCACACAAACACACACGCAGGTTTAATTCAGTCACACTGCAGCAGTAAAAATTGTATACGATACTCAGGACATATTTATTACCCAGCCTCTCTTTATATGCAGACTCCACCTACCAGAGTTTGCATATAATATGCTAGTCATGAGCTGCTATCCCCCACCCCCAATCTAAACCCCGCACACATCCATGTCCTGATATTTTAGCCACTTTAGACCCCCACCCCCCTCGATTTACCTCACCCCCATTATCTCACTGCTATTGATCCTCATCCTTTTGTGAGCCTGCACTACCAGGGAGAGAGCCTTTACTGGATAATTTTCAAGGGCATTTATAAATACAAGATGAGGTGGTTGGGTGTTTGTGAATATGTGAGTAAAGCGAAGAGGAGGATAGTGTAGATGGAGGCTGAAAAGTGATGTGTCCTTTGCACATGTTCTGAGGAGGTAATTTTCTGTAAATAAAGCCACACTTAACATTTGCAATCTGTGCTTTCGACACTACAGCCCACATTAACACTAACCCTTTGGCACACAGTCCTGGAAACAACTTTCTTTAATAGATGTTCAGATCTGTGCAGCAGTAGCTGCGTTTCCATTAACCATGAAAATGTGCAAATTAGAATTTCGAAAATAAATTTGCTCAATGGAAACATGTCAATTTCAAAAAAATTTCCGTTTTTTTGACAAAATGTTTTTGCGCTAGGATGAGGTGGTTTTTCGGCCGTATTTCGCAAAACTGCAATGGAAACATTTTTTTTGCATCATGGGAGTCACGTGATCAACAACCGGCTGTTTCTACTGCCGAAAAGACGATGAAGAGAAAAAGACAACAGGAAGTAGTAGTAAAATTGCAGAAGTTGTAAAAAAAAAATTTGGTAAACTCACCGACTACAATTTCCCAAAAACACCACATACGTATCTGCTCCCAAGTATAAGAGGCTTGTTGCTCAAAAGCCTCGATAAGACGCAAACATCTCCTCTGATCACTGGTGCTGTGGTAGCAACATGCTTGACTGTTTACATCCACCACGTGAATATCGCGAGAACAAGCGTATTCACGTGTGATTTCAATAGTATTTCTTTCTTAATGGAAACACTGCTGTGTTTTTTCGACATTAACAAAATATTGACAAAGTTTTGCGCACATTTGTAATGGAAACACAGCTAGTGTGAGTTTTAAGTTTTTTCCCACCATTTAAGCATTTATTATCAAATCCAGTATTTGTTAAAGAGTTGACTTACTGCTGCAGTACCCAATATTAAAATGTCTGATAAACTCTGTAGTTCAGGACTGGCAAAAAAAAAGCAAGAATAATTCCCTGTCCTGCCCGGTTGTGGTGCCAGGATTGTAGTCAGCTCTGTGTGTGAGTGGAACCGGATCCAACTTTCACAAAAACACCCCAGGAGAACCACAGGGTGGAGCAGCCCCTCTAACTGTGCCCTGGGTCAACCTGTAAAAAGATGCCAAGGATGCTGTGCGTGTGTTGTGTGTGTGTGTGTGTGTTTTTTAAATGTGTGAAAATCTGTTGAAAATCTGCTGAGGTTGTATGTGACTGGATGTATAAGTGTGAGTATTTACACATGCTTGTGTGCCCAGTTTCGTTTGTGTGTTGATATCTAAGCCAAGTGTTTTCCCTCCCTTTGTGTATTTGATGGACCTGTCCGTGGCCCACCTTCCTCAGGCGTTCAGACAGACACGCCTTGTAACCTCCAATGACGCACATACAGTCCATGACCCAAACTTCAGCTAACAAAACCAAAGAATGTGCCGAAAATAAGACACTTAACATTTTAAAATCACAGTATTTTTGTTTACAAACAAAATGTGACACAAATTTCTCATTTTTTGTAGTAAGATCTTAATATAAATAAGGTTCAATCTGTGAACTCAGTTTAATTTAAAGAAGAGAGACAGTCTAAATACTGCCACAACATGAGCCGGTTACCATTTCTGTCATGTAAGACTCCAGACGACTGAATTAGCTGTTAATGCTGTGTGGAATTAATCAGAATTTAGCCAGTTTAAACCTGGTAATCACTGAGAAAATCCACACAGTTGGCTTTTCTTATATGATCTAATATTTCAGTAGCTGCTAGATTAATACTTTTAATAAGTTTTCCATCTTTGTTTGTCTTTCTGTTCTCTCGTCCTTTTCTCCTCCTGCGTCTCCTTCCGTCATCAGACAACTGAGCAAAAGTCCCTGGCCTTTGGCAGTACTGATTCTACTCAGCATCCCGTCTGTCACAATACTGGCACAACACAGTGCTGGATCTGCCAACTTAATGGCTGTTGTTCCACTTTAGATACTTGCCAGCCAATGGTTGTTGAAAGTTGTGCCTCACTAACAGTTTCCTGCCAAATCACAGGATAAAGTTTCATTTATCAACTGAGATGAGAGTTCAGTTTGGAGACTTATCTTTAGAGGTCTGTTCTACTTAATTCCAGTTTCATTTGTTGAAGCAGTTGCAGTTGTTTGAAAAGACAGAGGTGTCACACCAGCTTCAGATTCAATACACTTTGTAAACAAACTTCTCAGTGTTTGATCAAGCACAGTGGCTTTGTTGGAAGAGTGACTGGTTTATTCCCCTTTTTATGGAGTCGGTTCCTAATTTGTGGTGCAGGAGAATCGATTAACAGTTAATGTGAAGCGATCGTGACGCAGCTCGGTTTGATTTTCCTAAAGATTTTTGTTGCAAGTAAAAACTTTTGGAAAATGGGGCTGAGTGGAGATGAAGCAGCCTCGCCGTGAGACGCTCTGGGAAGCGCCGTGAGTTTGTGTGTGTGTGAAGTGTTGTTTGTGTGTATGCACACTCTCTCGCTCTTTCTCTCGCTCTGCTCCACAGACTTTGAGTACTCGTCTCCTCGTGTGGTCCCTTGCTGACTCCATCCTCACTCTGTCTCTCCTTCCCTCTTTCTGTTACATGTCTGTCTTTGCAGTTGTCACCTCCAATTGCAGCTTCAATTTATTACATCTCCCATCGCTGCAGCTGCTACACACACACACACACACACACACACACACACACACACACACACACACACACACACACACAAACAAACAAACAAACAAACAAACAAACAAACAAACAAACAAACAAACAAACAAACAAACAAACAAACAAAC
>JAUBOC010000028.1:5712447-5723281 GCA_032275365.1 Anablepsoides cearensis | reverse complement strand
TAGTTCTTGACCAGGTTTGCACACACTGCAGCAGGGATTTTGGCCCACTCCTCCATACAGATCTCCTCCAGAGCCTTTATGCAGTTGTTGCGATATGCAGATTGCGATGCGACTTAATGCGATGACGATAAGTTTTCGGTATATTGTGCAGCCCTAATTTAAGTAAAGTACTGTTAGGATTTTTTTAAACTTGTGATTGTACTTGAATCTGTGTTTGTTAGTTTTTACTGTAAAAGCAGTGAAGATGAACTAAGAACTGTCATACTTTAGTATACTTTAGTCTGTCTCCTAACACTGCGTTACTTTTTCCCTCTGGGTTTGAGGCTGGAGGGCTAAAGTGCTCATCAGATTGTACAGTACATCAGACCTGTTAGGAGGGGTTACTGAGGGTGGGAGAGACCCCCCCCCCCCCCATAACTTCTTTAATATTACATGTTGGTGCTGTGGTTCATTGCATCCTCCTCTTGGTTCCAAGCTTCAGTTTGGTGTGATGAGGCTGTGCGTGTGCAGCTGTTGGGGTTCACGTGTGTGTTTTGGCGGCAGGTGTTGTCTGACGTTGCCATGGAAGAGGTCGGCTGTAATTTTTCTTGGTGTCGCAGGAGGACGTCTTCTCTCACTTTGCCTCAATCCAAACTGGTAAGACTTGAGGTTTGAAAACTGTGGAGCTTTTTAGTTTTTAGACCAGTTGGGGAACCCGGCAGAGCAGTCCACGGAGGTGAAACCTAGCTGCCCTGCTTTTTAGGAAATATTCATTTTAACATAAAATTATGTTTTACTGTAAAATGTAGTTGGATCTTTTAGTCTCCTGTCCTCTTCATCAGTCAAGTTGAAGCAAAACAGACCAACAAAAACAGACATTTTCAAATCTTTTGGAATAAATTAGAAAGTGATATTTGCTTTAAATACTCAGTTGAAACTTCAAAGATGAGGATCATACAGTGTATTTAAAATTTTCTGTTTCTGAAGCTTTTTTTATCTCAGTCTTTCAAGAGTTAGCAAACCTAAAAGTAAGAAAAATAGAACCGTGAACAGATTTATTAACTGATTTCATTTATGGTTACTTAGTAATATTTGTTGAATAATTCAGTGATGTTTAGTTGTTTGTGTATCTCTTGGGCTCATATAACTAACATGTAAGTTGTTTGTGTGATCAAGAAACAGACGTATCGTTTATCACCTGCCAGCTTCACTGTCCATCAGAAATCAGATCAGTCTTCACTGTTGATCATAATTTACAGCCATCTGAAACATTTCCTGCTCCGACCTCTTCAGGTTAATTATCTTGGGGGACAGCTTGTCAAACAGCGCAAAATCAGCTTTGGCTTTCTGGTTGATGAGAATGTGTGTGTGTGTGTGTGTGTGTGTGTGTGTGTGTGTGTGTGTGTGTGTGTGTGTGTGTTTGTTTTCCTTCTGATGTACAGTGAGTGCGAGAAAGTGTTTGTCTCTTTTAATCTCATATCCCTTTTGGTCTTTGTGTTTGTGTCTGAACAGCTTCCGGCTGACCTCAATAAGATGCACCTAACAGACCACGCCCACCCGCAGGTGACGCACATGGCTCCCAGCCAATCAGGTTGCAGCATCACCAGTGATTCAGGGAGTAGCAGCCTGTCCGATATTTACCAGGTGGGTACTTCGTTGCCTTTTGTACGTATTATTTGTTCTTGTTGTTCTTGTTAGACGGCACAAATAAAAAAATGTTATTTACGAGTTCATAGTTTGGGGCTTTTTACTTATAAAAAAATAAATCACATTTTACTACAGTTTTGTTTTTGTAATTTACTGACAAAGTAACCAATATTTCATCTTGCATGTTGCTAACTTATTTCACTTTTTAAAATGTTATTTACATTAAATATTTAGTATGTATCATTAGTAAAATAAATAATTTTTAAGTAATTAAAGTACATAATTCTTTGATCAGCTTGTTTGCATGTACATGTCTCACACCTTTTGAGTTATTCTCCTGCTTTAACTTTCATGTTCTATGAAAAAACAATACTTTTGATGAATAAATAATGAAGCTTTTCTCTCTTGTGCCACCATTTCTCAACAAATGCTGGTAAATTATGAAACCTATCTTGTGTAACGACAAACCTGCTGTGTGCTTTGTAGCATCTGGTTTGCAGCATAAGTATATGTTGCTGACGGATATTTGTCTTTACCTCGATGAGCCTCAGCTTTGTTTGCTTACCTGTTACTCATCAGTCAACCTCCTGACTTTCTTTGCTGTAATCCTTCTCATCTTGCTAATTATTGCACCTCAGCTGGTGGCTTGTTTTCCTCGGTACTTCCTGCTGTGAACAAAAGGTCATATGTAGTAAATAAACGTTTAGAGCTCTGTTTTTTACCTGTGCTATCAGTAAAATAAATTGAAATGTTTCCTTCAGGTTATTTAAATTTGGAATAGTGTTATGAAAGATGTTTGGTCTTTGCATACAGTAAAACAATTATCAAATCTGTGTCCTCGTGTCTTGACGGCAGCTCTCCAGAAACTAAAGCTGTTCACCCTCCTGCAGTACAACACCTCTTTTTTTTCTTTTACTGACTAAGCTTTGTGGATTTAGGAACCTTTGTTTTACTAACTCTCAGTCTTTAACTCCCCAGCTGCTGTAGCTGAGGGAGACAGTGTGGAGATTATGCCTGATGTGTTGAAACTGGTGTGTAGAATTAGAGATTAAAGTGAGACTATAACATGTCTAAACTGATGTTTAACAGGAGACGTGGTGATAAATAATTTTTAATAAATGTATTGAAGACTGCGGACGATCTTCCAACTAGGCTTTTCTTTTATTAGTAAAACGTTCTTTTTAAAATAGCTGTTTTCTCATTCATGCCACATGTTTTATGTGACATTTCTAAGCCTTCACTCATTTAACGTGCTTTGAAATGAAATCCCTCTCAAGTGTAGGGCGTCTAGATGTCTGCACATGGATAGTACAAGAAAGTGAACATGATAATCCTGTCATTTAATTCTTTTAACCCATAAGGTTTTTTTTATTCCTTCTTAACAGAAGAGTTTACAATAAAGACCCAAGACTCCTTTCAGCATCAACTGGCACATTCACAGGTTTTTATCGTTGTTGATGTTGCTCTTATTGCAATAATCTGTAGATATTTCTAAGATGTTGCAGATTGTGCATCAGTGATTTAGAGCTTTTTTGAGGCTCTTGATTATTAGTAATGTTAAATTTCATCATGGAAACCAATAAGATTAGTTTGAATAAAGCTTTTAAATTGCATCAATTGCCACAATTGGAAAGAAAACAAAACAATTTACATGAACTCTTCCCCTTCTATCGAAACACAAGCCAAGACAACAGTGTGATTTTTGCTTTCCATTAATTTATTAATTAAAAATCATGACATTTGATTCATTATGATTGGCTTTGGCAGATGAACCTTTTGGTGCTTGTGTTGTAAATGTCACCATTTTTATTTGTCTTTACTATTTATCTGTCTTAAACAAAATTCTCAACAAAAACTAGAAGGTAAAACACAACTTATAAACTGGTAAAAAAAAACAGTCCCCTTGTCTGTCTGCGCTACTTGGCGTTTCTGTGAGTGTTTGATGTAAGTCAGGTTAACCCGGATCAGACATTTAACACAAAGAGCAGATGGTTTTATCCCCAGATTAGGTATTTATCACACGGATTTGATCCCATCAGCTTGTCACTGACCCGGCTCTGTGTTTGTTTACAGCCATCTTAAGGAGCCGACCTTCCAGTCAGCTGTAGGCCCCAGCTGTCAACTCAAGAGACTGTTGTTGTTCACAGTTTATCCCGTGCATTTATATGTTTTTTACTGCCTGCTCTTTCAACTATTCGCTCAGTAGTTAGGTTTTTTTTTTACCAACTTTAAAACTTCCTGACTTTTCTTACAGTCTTCATAATCCTTTACTTTGCCCTCTTTAAATTCTGAACATATTTCACATTTTAATTATTTGTCACTTCTCTGTTCTCCTCCCATTGTCATATAAAAACAATGGTTCTTAGAAATCTGATGTGCTTCTCTTTAACATGTCCAATTTTGTTACCTGTGATGTAAGATTTAAATGGCAAATTTTGTATGCTAAATGAAATGAACTCTTAGTCAAAGCAGAAGACATGTCAACGACACTGAAAAATGGAAAATAGAATAAGAATATAGCAAAGTGTTCTAATCTGGCAAAAAGTTAATTATATATATATATATATATATATATTTTTTTTTTTTTATTATAAAAGCTCAAAGTCAAGGTCTTTTGTCTGGGATGGTTGCGAGCACAGAGAATAAAAAAGCAGTCTTAGCATTTTCGCACACTGATGACATGATAAATTTATCAAACAAAATCCCCAAGAACGGATAAATCTTTGTATGAAGCTAAAGAAATGTCTATGTTTCATGTAAATCTGTACATAATTAATACAGCAAGACCATTTAACATGTTGTTTATTATTAATCTGTCTGCAGATGGTAAAACTTGGTATTTATCACTACAATTAAAAGCTAAAGAAATGCTGCAAAAACTGTTTTGATAAATCATTACATGCCATTATTTATTTATTATCTTGGTCATTAATCATGGGCACTATGATTTTATATTTTATTTTTGACAATGTTTCTCCTCGCTTGTCTTTTCACATCTATTAAGTCAAATTATTTACATTCAGTGCTCGGAGAACAGGAAAGACCGAGCAGCTGGATTGTTTTAGAAATTGTCTAAACAGCTTGTCTAGTCTAATTTATGAGCACAAGCACAGATTTCTGCCTGAAAACTAGAATGTGTCATGTGCTCGATCACCTTACTTCAGATGAGCTTTGTAAAACTATTCAGCCTTTTTCCAATTTTTAACTCGATTGCATCACTGGTAAGAGAGCTCAACTTGTAGTGTGTCAACCAGGAAATGACCTTATACATCACCTTTTCAACATCTGATTTAGTCTTTTACTATTACATTGTCGGGACATGCCAGGTCTTTATTACGCCATTTGAGTGGAAAAACCCAACAAATTCTTGAGTTTATTGTTGTTCTGCTGCATGTTTTCTCAAAAACTGTTCAAGGAAAGGACTGAACATGTTTAGACAAAGGAGACGATGCAAAATAACTCGTCTTAATATTGCATTTCTGAACTAGTTTGCAAAATTTTAAAGGGTAATCAAGATTATTTACAAGAGTTCTTACTTCCTTGTTTAACACCTACATTTCACTTTCACATAAAGGCTTTCAGAAAGGACCCCAGTTCTTATGTAAAGATTAAAAACTACTTTGAAATCAAACTAATCATTGCCCTTCATCTACACACTGACATCTCTATATGTCTTAATGCTGATGTGACTTTCCTGCTTGATATATTGCAGCAAAGTTTGGACTCATCAGTGTTCTATTAAAAACACTTTGTTTTTTTAAATACCATCAGTGACTCCTGATATTAAACCCTAAATTCAGAACGGTGTTCCTTCCTGCTGTTCTAGAAGAACAGGAACTTCTAACAAAGTAAATATTTATTTTCTTCTAAATAAATAAAAGTAATAAAGTTGATTACTGGAAAAGAGAGTGATGGCAGTAAAATCAAGCTCAATTTGCAAGTTCTTTGTTCTATGGGCAAAAGAAAAAAAAAGCAACAGATGGCCTGCAATCGTGGCAGAACCACAGGAGAGCTCCTCCTTTCACCTCCTGGCTGAAGGTTCAATTCCCACCTGACCCAGCTGAAAGCCACCGTGCCTTTTTAGAGCCAAACTCTGCCAATTGGTCTCCCTGCCCAGGGGGGGGTAATATGGTGGGATGTGAATTGTCACTGCTGGATTTGAATGTTGAGCTGTTGGCTTCTGTTTTTGAGGCCAGAGCTTGGTTTGGGGGTTAAGTTTGAGTTTCTAAAACAGCTGCTCATTTTCCAAGTTCTCTTTATGCTGATTGTGAAGAATGTATTGGTGAGGATGAATACAAAGCAGGTGGGTGAAATAAAGTGTTAAAGGCATGATGTAAAACTTATGGTTATGGTTACTTGGGATCTTTAAAATGCCTCGTAAGTGGGCCCATTGCTCTCCCCAAAAAGACCTTCTCGTTCCTCGAATGACCCTACTTTGTACTTTTTATCAGTTGGTACAGTTGAAGATGGAACAATTAATAATGGTTTATTCAAAAGATGTTAACCACTGGCCACTTTTTTCTATTAGAAAATACAGTAAAATTTGCTAACTTCTGTGCAATTATAATCTTTTTTGTTTGTTTTAAAGAAATGAAAAAAAGGTTATAGTTGCATAGAAGTTAGGAAATGTGTCTGTATTTTTATTAGGACTCTTAAACATCTTTGAAAGTTGTATGTTTTGTTTTTTCTATCCTGCAGAAGTTTTCAGTCAGAGCTGTTTATTGATGAAAGTAGAACTTGAGCAAGTTTGTTTTCAGTCGATTTCAAATCAATAAAAATTGATCATTGCAAAGAATACTTTTTAGATTCAGTGCAGAACAAAAACTAAATATTTGATTCTGTTGAAAACCAAATGATTTTTTTCTCTCCCCCCTCTTGTTTTCTGAAGGCCACAGAGAGTGAGTTGGGGGACGTGGACCTGTCTGGACTTCCAGAGACGGCCGTTGACAGTGAGGAAGATGAGGAGGAAGACGAGGACCTGGACAGAGCCTCAGACGCTCTTCTGGGTCGGGACCTGGTTCGAGAGTGTCTGGAAAAAGATCCGGCGGACCGCAACGATGACGACATCGGTCAGTTTAAACCTTTTTTATTTCACGATTGCAAAGCAAACTCTTTGAATAAAAGGTTAACATATTTTACCTTTGTGTAAAATTTACCTAAACTGTAATTAAAAGTGGATTCATGTGGCGCACGCTCGGATCCCTTTATCAGTCATTCATATCATCACAGGAGCTCCCCCTCCTCTTATAAAGACCACCTATCTCAGTGTCTAAACAGCAATGTCCTTCTAATGTGTATTTTTGAACAGGCAATCAGAGAAACAGCCTCATTAGCGGGACCCAGTGGGGTCCTAGGGAAGAAGGTGACCGCATCAGAGAGCTCAGAGAGGTTGTAAAGGCCTGGCCTGCTGTGCCCACCAGGGGCGGGTGGTCTGGCCTTTTCACAGCCTTCCTGATGTCACACAGGAAGGGGAAATGTATCTCACACAAGTTAGACCATAATTTACACCGGATCATCTATTTTCTATGCATTTTATTTGAGTAACTCACTCAAACGCTCAGAATGTCTTTTCACTTAATTAACGTTTAGGAAAGAAGAAAAAGCTTGGATTAAAATGATTTTTGTTTTGTTTTGTGGGTTACATGTAAGGAGAACACCAGATGGAAATATTTTTGTTAGTTTTCTTCATGTAGGCTGGAAACATTTGGCATTTAATCAGCTTTCTAACAGAATGGCCGTTTGTTACAAACCGTGAGTTCAGAACAGTCATGAAAAACCTTATAATTTGCAGGCTGCAGTACCTTGGTGGTCAGTGCCCCTGTCTGGTTATCCTGAGGCTAACAGGTTAACAGCTCAGTTTATCAGTTTGCTTTTGGTGCACTGCAAAAAATGTCTTTCTAACAAAGTTTTAAAATCTTATATCCAGACAAAAAAATCTATTTGATCTTGTTTTGAGACTGATTTACTAAACAAGAACTGATTGTGTAAGAATATTAATCTTGTTTTCAGAATGTGTAAGTTTATTTGTCTTGTTAACGTGAAAATTTGACTCAAATTAAGTCAAAAATTTCTGCCAATGGTGTAAGAAAATTTTTACTTGGTAAGATTCTTGAAATACTTGATTTGACTCATTTTTTCTTATTTGAAGAATCTTACCAAGTACAATTTTCTTTCTCCATTGGCAGAAATTTTTGACTTAATTTGAGTCAAATTTTCAGCGATTTGACATATAAATGCGACCTCTGCAGAATGGAGCGGGCAAAAGGAAAACAACTTTTGCAACCTTTGAAATTCACAAAGAATAGTGCCAGAGTCATTTTTTGTTGATTTTTATAAAGACTCTTTCCATAATTATAAGCAGCAGACATACAGGGTTTATTTCATACTGTACACAGGACTACTGACGGCTGTATTTTAGATCTACAGAGAGGAAGAGAAGGAGCTGATACCAGCAGTGAGAATAAGAGGAAAGAACAGCCTAACAGGATAGTGAGCAGATTAGATTGAGGTCACTTTGTTGTAGTGAAAAGTTTCATAGCAGTAAAATATTAAGATATCTCTTTGTTTTTGTTGTTTTATAAGATAAAAAACAGTGATTACATTTCTTAAAGCTCTGATCTCTTTCTTTTAGCAGCCTTGTAATGCAAGTAACAACAGAAAGGAATATTTACACAAAACAACTAAGACTGAGTGGTTTACCCCCAACCAGCTGTATTGGAAACACATTTGGTGTAAAAAAAAAATGCTCTTTTTTTTCCTGCCTTTTCATTTTTCTTTCTGCGTTTTTTTTTCTTTCCCTCTATAACAAACAGAACAACTCCTGGAGTTCATGCACCAGCTGCCCGCTTTTGCCAACATGACCATGTCCGTGCGGAGGGACTTGTGCAGCGTCATGATGTTTGAGGTGGTGGAGCAGGCCGGCACAGTCCTGCTGCATGACAAACAGGAGGTATGAATGGACTCTGCAAACACAAGTGTGTAACTGCTACCTCCATAAAGAAAAACATCAAGCTGATTCTCTAGAGGAATTTAGGTTTGCTGCATTTATATGTCAAATTTATCAACAAACTAATTAATAGATGCAAAGTATGTCATTATATCTTCCTCATTAACACATTTGTGCTGATTTAAATGAATGTTTATTCAATCTGATATAAAATCTATTATCTGTCCTGCTGAATCATAATTATGCTATTAACATAATCACAATTAGAACATCTCTTATTATTATGCAAAACAGGAAATAAATCTTATTATGTTGATGTTTTTTTTTAAAGATTTGTTAAATTCAGTATGATAAACAAGAAATTAGAGTTTAAAAAGCAAGTATAAATTAGTTGTTTGCTTCTTTTAACAAATTCACACACCTTCATTATCTTCTGGTCTATCCAAAGCTAATTCTCACACAAACACACAGTATGTTCCGAGCCACTGCAGTGAAAGCCCTGTCAATCACTCAAGCTGCTACACGGCTAATTAATTAAGTTACATGCCTGAGAAACGAGAGCTCCTGTCCTGGCTGTTTGCTTCCACACAGCAGCATTAGAACCGACAGGGCGATAAATGGCAATGAATTGGACGAGAACACGCACACCCACTGCACATACACACAAATATATATATATATATATATATATATATGAATAGGAAGTGCGTCCCGTGCATCTGGGTGCCTCCTTGCTGCCTGTGTCAGGTCGATTGATGGGCAGTTCTCCTCCACTCCGGCGCGTCTCTGTGGATTTGTGTTGAATGTCAAAAGAGAAGCTCTCGGCTCCTCTCTGAAGTCCAAATGACTTTGCTGAATGAGTGTCAGAGGGAAAGAAAAATAAAGAGCCTAAAGTGGTTTAATAGTGGGGAAAAAGAGGGAGAGAAAGTGCTTGAGAGGGCTGAAAGGAAAGGGAAATTAAAGGTGGCTGAGCCAACAACAGCCAGTCACAAAGAAGCGTAAAATCTGCTTAAATCTTTATTTATTATAGTATTTTAGGAATCGATTTATGTGTGTTTTCTTAGGAAACCTAGAGCTATACTATAAGAAACTTTTGCCCTTGAGCAACTTTTGTCTACAAACTAAGCCTGCGTGTGGTTGATTGTCTTCCCTTCTCTCACACGTTACTGTTTCATCACCTCTGAGGTAAAAGGTATGACACAGGTGAAATGAAAAAAAAAAAACAATCTGATAGGTAGAGAGAGTGAGATGGGCTTAGAGGTGAATTAGAGATTTTCTAGGTGAGAAGGAGCGGGAGAATAAAAAGGCAATGAAGAGGAAATATCAGCTTTCGCTTCAGAAAGAGCCGAGGGCAAAGCCCCCCAACGCAATAAAGAACTTATCTTTTATCTGCCAGCATTGTCTCTTCAAACTCAACCACAAGATATACAATACCTTTCCAGTAATATACTCATGTCTCACACAATGTGCATCATGATCACAATATACTACATGTTAGTATTATGTTGACGCAGTCTTCCTGTTCATGTGTTTTGATAAAGAATAAGCTTATCTGAAAAAAAATATTGTATTGTTTCACCTTTTAACCTGCAGACAATAGTATAAAATAAAAGCACATTAAATTGATTAAACTGCTAAAAAAAGATGACAAAAACAACATATTGTTTGTACACTTATAAGTTCTTGTTTTTATCTGTCTGCAGCTGGACCACTGGTATGTGATTCTGAACGGAGCGATTGAGATCAGCCGCCCAGAAGGACGAGCTGAGACTCTTTGTATGGGCAACAGTTTCGGTATCACACCCTCACTGGACAAGCAGTACATGAACGGAGAGGTTCGCACCAAAGGGGATGACTGCCAGGTAAACAAATGCATTTTCACCTCTGTTTGTCGTTTTCTTTTAGGAAAAGCTCTGCTTTACATTCAAAAGACAGCTGAAGGCATCAGTGCAGTGTTTTAAATTAGCCTCGACTGTGATTTCCTGTAACATTTTGCAGCTGTAATTTGACCAAGGTCGTATTCACACCAGCTATGTTTAGTCCGCTTTAATCGAACTCGGACTTATTTTTTTCATTTAGTGCGGTTTGCATTCACATTGTGCTTTTTGCACAACAAAGTTGTAAACAAAGCCACGAGGGTGACAATGATTGCTCCCATTGGACAGAAAGGACGGGAGCGGGGCTGAGCGCACAGACCCAGAAAAAAACAGGAAGTCCTGCGTGCTGCGGTTCTGATGTAACTGCAATACCAATTAAAATATC
>JAUBOC010000028.1:5692705-5712347 GCA_032275365.1 Anablepsoides cearensis | reverse complement strand
CCGGTTGTTTGATCCGCACCAGAGTTCACATGAGTGTATTCACACCTGCACAAAAGGTCCGGACCAACACTGGAAACAAACTCTGCTTCGATTAAAGCGAACCAAATGTGTCAGGTCTGAATACGACCTAGGTCTCCGTTCGATTGAAATGAACTCTGGTTCGGTTAGATTGCAAATGTGAACGCTAAGCGGACCAGAAACCGCTCCAAAAGCAGGAAGTGGACTATACCGCATGACATTCTGAAAATAACAGTAATAAATTTACTTATATTGTATAAATACCTCACTGGACGTCTGTATAAGGTGGACATCATGACTGTGGAGCTGAACATGCTGCTCCTCAGTTAGCATGGAGCTAACTCAGCTGCCTTGTGTACAAAACAATATTCTCTGTGGTTCCGCCTCATCTTCCTCTCATGCTGAGCCCATTGATGAAGACTATTTGTCTGGCACATTTGCCAAAATCAAAAAATAAATCTTATAACTACTAAAATCTAACGTTACTATTGTTTGTTTACATTTTGTGAAGAAAGAAGTTGTTCTTCTGAGGTTTTTCATGTTGATATCTTTAGTGGTTCTTCGTGCAGCGCCCCCACAGGTGAGAGCAGGAACAGCTCGTTTACAGGGTTTAGTTCAGTTGAGAAACTGCAGCGTGAATGCGAACTGCACCAACAGAAAATGTAAACAAAACTTTGTCCCCAATCGAACCGAGTCAACCGGACTATCAGGTGTGAATACTACCTAAATCTACCTTCTGAACAAAAGCATCACTTATCAACATGAAATAAGTTTGAGATACAGAGTTGTCATGAATAAACTAACATTATTTGTGAGTTAATTTGACTACTGATCATTAGTTTATGGAATAAAGGTGCGTTATGTTTTTTTTTTCACTTGAAGTTTCTACTCAATGTATGACTTTCTTAATGCATCAATAAAACAATTGTCAATTTCAAAATAACGTGAGCATTTAAAGTTTAAAGTAATTTTAAGCAGCTGATTTCCTCATAATATAATCAGCACTGCACAGTTGGAGCACTTTGTCTCTTTTCTAGTTGGACTTAAAAAAAAATATGAGCACAATCTTGATATGTGGCTGAGATGTGAAAAATAAAGGAAGTCTAACGTTTACTTGGAGTCTTTCGGTCCACTCTGCCCAGTTCCTCTACAGTGCACATCATTTCCTTTCCACAGATAGACAGGAAGTTGCAGAGGTATTGCTTGTGAGACAAATGTAGAAACTGATGGTTTAGTTTAGAGGAGCGCAACGAGTCAGAAGTCATGTCTTCTACAGTTTTTTTTTAGCGAAAGGCTCGCTAAATACCTCCGTTAAAGGATGTTTCTGGCAGCTGAAATGATTTTTTTCTTTCAGTTTAGTTTTTTTTATATCACCAGTATTAGTTCAGTAGGAAATTAGCTCTGTTGGATATTTTTTTCTCTGCGTTCCTTCATGCTTCTCATGCCTCAGTTTGCCTGCTCCCATGCTTCTGTGCTGTTCTTCGAGTATCCAAATGTGGTGCAGAGCAGCGTTCTGCTCTACTACAAGTTCACCCGCTGTCCCCATGTCGTCCTCGACCAGTTCGTCTGCATCGCCCAGGAGGACTACTGGCGGATCCTCAACCATGTGGAAAAGAACATGCACAAGGTGGAGGAAGAGGGGGAGATAGTGATGGTGAAGGAGCACCGGGAGCTGGACCGCAGCGGCACCAGGAAGGGACACATTGTCATCAAGGTTTGTGATTTTCAAATGTTTCAAGTGAAAGTTTTTTTTTTCACTTTTGTGAAAACTATTGAAATTTCTTTACATCGGATTTTCTTTTAAGTTAATGTTAACTCCAAGCTTGTGTTAACCTCTTCCCCTTAAAATTCACTTGTTTTGCTACTTTCAGACTACAAAATAACACTAATAATCTCCACAATATGTTGGATTTATTTGACCTTTTTTTTCAAACAGCCCAAACAACCACTTGAAAAAAAACTCTGTGCAGCTCGATCTTTTTTGTTGATCGTTATAAAGCTCCGCTAGAAGTATATTGTTTGCTGGAGCATTTTCTTGTACGCCAGATAGCCCTGTCTTCCAAAGCCTTTTGATCCTTTCCCTAAAGCTGCGGAGGGCAGCCAGGTATTGATCGGATAATGGGCCTGAATGATTCTCTTCGCTGCGGCTCAGAGGAAAGCTGTTGGCTCTAAAACACATCCAGTGGAGAAGAGTCAATTCACAAGTGTTAGCGTTTCCGCTTCTCTCTCTCTTTTGGACTTTGTTCTTTTTGTATCGGACAAAAGTGGATGGCTTTTCAGTTTCTCTTCCCTGTCAAATGAGTCGTTTCCAGCTGAAACCTTTTGTTCTGGTGACATTAACAGGAGGCGTTGTTGCGTTCTCTCCTGACCATTTGACAGCTTCTGCTTCTGAATAAGAATCTCATTACACGTCAAGATCAAGAATTCAATAAAAAATATTGTATGGCCTCTAAAATCTTTTACTTTCTCATTTTCTCGTCTTTGTGTGTTTTTAATAATGGCTGTTTCTTGTAGTCACTTTTTTGATTAATGACCTAACCTTGCATCTTATTAGATCATCCTTGTTTGATTTTTTGCCACCCTGCTTGTGTTTCTGTGAGTGTGCTTAAATAAATGTGGGTTTATTTTTAACTCAGGGAACCCCGGAGCGTCTGATCATGCACCTGGTAGAAGAGCCTTCGGTGGTGGACCCCACCTACATCGAGGACTTCCTGCTGACTTACAGGACCTTCCTGTCGGGTCCAATGGATGTTGGGAGAAAACTTCTGGAGTGGTTCCAGATGGACAGCCTCCGAGACACGGTCTGTGTGTGTGTGTGTGTGTGTGTGTGTGTGTGTGTGTGTGTGTGTGTGTGTGTGTGTGTGGTTACATCTTTGTACTGTACTATTTATACACACATGTATGCTCCACCAGAGGACATGAACTCTCAGGCAGGTTAGCTTTTAGCTCGGTTTTATCAGAAAGATGTTTTAGCTAAAACTTTGTCTCGTCCTCCATCTTGTTATGCTGCTTATGTTTTGAAGGCGGTAGTCTTTATGCTTCTATCAGCTCTTTTTTTTTTTCATCTATGAAAATTTATGTGTTGCCACCTGCAGATCAATACACTTACAGCGAGCTCAGCTGTCCCTGAGCCAAGTAGCGATTCATTCATGCCTGATGCTCCCACCGTCCATAACCGCTTTACCCTAAGATTATTCTTGTTTGTCAATAGTCTTTATGCAGTTGTCATTCAGGCTCATAATCTTTAGCCCCCACCCTAAACAGGGTTGAACTGTGTACAGAGAAAACAATGAGAGAATAATAAAACGTGGAAACGAGGGAAAGATTTGAGTTTTGCAGAAATTATTGGTTTTTTCCTCATAATTATTTGAGACAAGATAATATCAGAACCTGTGAGTTTATGTGTATTTAACTGTAGGTCATCAAATAGATGTTAGCCCTGACGTACTTACCTTTTTATTTTTTTATTTTATTAAAAAAATAAAGCCAGGGTTTCCCCCAGAAAACCGGCCAAGCCCGGTGGTAGGGCCTCTTTGGCAGCCCACCAACATGGTTGATATAATAAATTGTTGATAATAAGTGATTAGAACTCAGATCTCAGAGTTCTCAGTTTTAAAACACTCTGGAGCTCTTCTGTGTGACACTAGCATGATTGGAAGGGTGGACAGGTGTTTGTCTCCGTCTGTGTCCCTGTGATGGACTGGAGACCTGTCCAGGTGTCCCTGTTTTTACCCAAAGGCTGAGACAGGCTCCTGCTCTGCTTTGGTTTTTGCTAATCTGAATCAGTAACAATGGAAATTCTGTGTATTTTTTAAATATATTTGTCAGTTTTGTAGAACAATACAATGTTTTTAAATTAAATACCAACTAAATGTTTTTTAAAGAAACTATAAAATCTACAAATCACATCGTCTTTGTACTAATCATCTTTGTAAAACCTCAGAATAACTCCAATCCTTGTAAAATATCAGTAAGGTAATAAAAAAAAAGTATTTTCACCAAAACCTTTCACCAATCACTGACAATAATTGTGTCTTGCTGCTCTGGGAGGTATCTGTGCCCTAAAGGGTTAATGTTCAGGGGAGGGAGGGGCTACTGGGCTGGGAGTGACAGACGACGTCAAGGAGGAGAGTTTTTCTGTGGTTCCAGCGAGTTGCAGCTGCACTTTTTTATCATACTATTTGAACTCTAAAGAGTTTTTAGATGACTATGACTTATTTTTTGCACGCTGAGGGTCATTACGATAGCTTTTTAGCTTTACTAATTTAGCACATGCTCTGCGCGTCGACATCGGCTCTGAGTAAACAAACGAAGGTTAGCCTGGCGGCCCGCCAGGCTATATTCATGCTCTGCGGGAAACCCTGAAAGCAATAGATTTCTCATTGGGTTTGAATATGTCTACCTGTTTTTATGTTGCTGAATTAGAGTTCCAGACTATTCTTAAGCTACAATGTCCTTAAATAACATGTAGACAAGATTGTGGTTAGAAACAGACTTATAACTTCCACTCAAAGCAGTTCGTACACTAAAAAGTTTCACAACTTCACAGACACAAAACGTTGAAAAACACTATTCCAGTAACTCTCTTTGCTCTCTCACTCCTCTAAATAAAGCAGTTTTTGTTTCTCACAGGTAACCAGAATAGTGCTGCTGTGGGTCAACAACCACTTCAACGATTTTGAAGGCAACCCAGCCATGACCCACTTCCTGGAGGAGTTTGAGAAACATCTTGAAGCCACAGTAAATATAAATATAACTCTAAACTTGACTTTCATTCTTCTCATCATTGCTGAAGTTTGCAGTCAGGTTGTTTTAATCGTAGTTCTTGCAAGTAAAGTTCTAGCTGTTCTCTCAGACTTTTTTTCTTCCTCAGCAATAATAAATCATTACTTTTAAAGGGGGGTATTATGCACAATCAGCTTTTTTGAGCTTTATATCATGTTATACTGTCATTCCTTCATCATAAACACACTCAGAGTTTTCACTCATTCATGCATGTCTGAGAAATCCTTGAATCTCCTGTGGTAGCCATGTGTAGCAGCCTAAACACCTGCTGGTACGAAGCTCCTCTCTGGAGCTCAGTCTGCAGCTGAGCTTCCAAGTATTGTTGTGAAAATGTGCTGCAGTGGGAGTGTCAGAAATGGTAGGATGTTCTTAAAGACACAGAGGCCAGTTTCAAGGTGATTAGATACCTTATTGCAAAGTCAAATTTATTTTTGAAATATACAGCATTTTCATTATAAATAAAGGTAACATAGTAATTTGATTCTGGTATAAATGTGCCTGTAAAATACATAATACTTCCCTTTAAATGTTTTTTTGTTAGTTTTATCTGTCTTTATCATAGATTTGTGGAGACACAATCAACTTTAGATTCTGTTCTCCTCCCGTGTGAATTGTTTTTATTTCTCTCTCCTTGTTAGAAAATGAAGGGCCATTTGAGGCTGCTGAACATTGCGTGTGCAGCTAAGGCAAAGTGGAGACAGATCACTCTGCAGAAGGCGTCGAGGGAGTCTCCGCTCTACTTCAGCATCAAAGGTGGCAGCGAGAGAGGATTCGGCATCTTTGTGGAGTCAGTGGAAGAAGGAAGCAAAGCTGTCGAGGCTGGACTCAAACGGGGAGATCAGGTGAGGTGACAAGTTCAACTTCATTTGGTAAATTCAAAGTAATACTATATTTATTAACCACTTATATGTTTACCCACGTTTTCTGCATCTTGTTTCTTTAGAGTGTTATGTAGATATTCAGAAGCTGAGGAAATTTACCATTTCCTGCCTCTTTGGTATCAAATAAAAAATATTTAGCTTATTCAAAAAAGAAATTCCATTAGGAGTGTAGTTTTTTACACCATTGTAGTGTTTTTGGTTGCACAGTCATGTGCTCAGAGTAGCTGCAGGGCATCAGTCCTATTTGCTGCTTGTCATGTGACAGGGTGGGAAAACTACAGCTGCAGAGCACAGAAGATTTTTCCATAGACACACAGACCTACAGATAAACACACCCATAAATGGTGAAGTGAAAGCATGCAGATTGTTACAGTTGCACAAAGCAAAGTGAAGCTTTTTAGAGGCTTTTTTTCAAGGACACAAGTTTCATTCATTAATTCAGCTCGTCTTGTCATTGAAAACTTTTACTTGATAACCAACCAAATTTTTTGTGGTCGCTTATGGAGGCCATTGAAACTAAATTGTGCAAAAACTAAAAATTATTAGTAAAAGCTTGAATGATGAGACACAAGAGTTGTGATGCTCAACTTGTCCACCCATGTGTCTATATTCCAGCTCATTATGTGTCGAGGTTGTTTTCCATAACACATGCTGGACACAGCAGCTCATGTTTGACTAATCTGTTGATGAACTTTAGGCTTTATGTTTGCTGAGAATCAAGAGTAAAGCTCAGCTGAGGTCAGAGTGACTCCTGTTGTTCCTGTTTGACTTGTGATCCACTCTTTGTGGCAATGAAAGTAATGTCAAAGAAAATAAACTGTTCTGGCGTTTTTATAGTTATTGTAAGTTTCTGGACATTTTCTTTTAGCAGTCAGTAGCAGCAGGACTGGTTACCTAGCAAAACAGCATAAAGATTACATTTGTGTTTCTTTTTTTATGTTTAATGAAGTGCATGCACTTCCTTATTTTTTTAAGCTGGTTTCAGTCTTGTGTTGAGTGTGTTGCCACGAGGAAGAAGTTAAAGTGATCCATCCTTGGTTTTAGCACAGCCTCTTTAATCTTTGCGAGCACCTTTTTTTTCCTCATTTGCTGACAACAACTTCTATCCTTGTTGATATCCTCCTACTGTTTTTAAAGATAACATTTTAAAAACTGAATTAATTAATCTCCTCTAAAGGTTCCCTGAATTACCAACCACACACTTCCTCATGGAGTTATTTATAGAGCACTTGAATCACGCGGTGAACTTTGTAATGAACTGTTTTGCTGATGTACGCCGAGTCAAGATGGTTAAAGAAAAACTAACATTCATGAGCTTTAAATGTGAAATAAACACAATCTAAATGTTTGATCTAAAAGAAAAATCAGTGGATGTTACAAATGTCAGACAAACGAGACACTTTTGAGTTCATTCTTCGCCTGATTTGTTTTCAGATCATGGAGGTCAATGGTCAGAACTTTGAGAACATCTCCTTCGCCAAAGCTGTGGACATCTTGAGAAATAACACACACCTCTCTATCACTGTGAAAACCAACATATTCGGTGAGAATGGTGGAACGCTAAAGTGTTAATTGTGCAAGCTGCTGCAAATATAAATAATTCACTAACTAACCAAAGGTGTAATAAGAACTGCGTTTTCCTCTTTCATCCGTTCAGTCTTCAAAGAGCTCCTGAGTCGGATCATGCATGAAAAGAAGAACGGCGGTCCTCACATCCCCAAGATTCAGGAGAAAAAAGGCAACCGCTTTTCCATTCCCGACCTCCCCGGAGACCTGGAGTTTCCTACGGACCAAAAAAGCGCCCGTAAAATGAAAGCCAACACCGTGTCGGGAGGACGTAACAAAATCAGGAAGATGCTGGAGAAGACGCGCTTCAGCATACTGCCACCTAAACCGTTCAGGTAAGCTTGTGTGTGTGTGTGTGTGGAATAAAAAGGCCACAGTTTGAAAGACGGCTGGAAAATATTTTATAGTGATTAAAAAAATCATCTGGTATGACAAAATGTTCTTTAAGTCAGAAACAAACATTTGCAGTTTTAAAACTGTAAAAAGATAATAAAATGTTATAGATTTTAATAGTTTTTTTTGCAAATCGGCTATTACATGTAACATTATTTTGCAGCTGTTGTAATTTAAACAGCTTCAAGGTGAATTACAGAAATGTAAAGGGAATCATCATCATCATCATCATCATCCCATTGTTTGTGTCTTTCATAATCAGCGATTGAAGCAGCATCTGGAGCGATTGTGCAGATGAGGCTCGTGTTCAATATTCCACCTGTAACGTGGCGACACAGATTTGATTTCATTTCATCGTTCCGTTGCTCTCCAGGCCTCATTTACCTCCACGGCGCGTCAGTGCTTGAAAGAGAGTAGACACCGCTCTCTCTGTTTAATTAAAGCGCCAACTTATTCCATGCATCTCCCTTTACACACTGTCATGGATGTCCTCTCGCTCCCAGCCCAGCGCTGATTGAGTGCATCAAACCACGCAGTTTGCATGAAAACTGAATGTGCTCCGTCTCATAACGCACCATGGCACAGCTGTTTGATCCGACTGGGCGCGCAGCGTTCAAAGGTTCTGCGCTCCAGTCTATTTACCACCCGAACGAGGGTTTTTCTTCCTCTTTTATTTAAAGACAACTCTTATTCAAAGGGAAGAATGGCTGATTAAAGGGACTGGAGATGAGAATATAAGGGGGCTGGAACTGTTGCAGTGCAGTCCTGGGTTTGTGAATGTGCAGTAGATATAGACTGGTGTCTGTTTTTCTTTTATTAATTATTTAGCTTTTTACCTTTTTCACATGTTGAATTGTTGTCTTTCTTCTGCCTGTCTCTGCTGCTTCAGGGGCCTTTTTGGGTAAGACCTCCTGCGTAATTCACCGCCAACCATAAGATTATGTGTTCATGTGCAAACAAACCTACATCTACAGAACTAACTAGAGGAATACATTGGTTTTCTCATATAATGTCACATCGAAACGAGGATTAAGTCCAAAAGTTGAATGTAGAGAAATGGGCAGATAAAGGGTTTTAATTTAAACGTGCAAATATTGCATTTTGTCAAAATATAATGAATCTATTTAAATTAATTAATTTTAGTTTGAATGAACTGTCTGAAATATAATCCTAAAAAAATTTTGTACCATTTTTTTGAGCAGCAGCAACAAATAACCTTATTTTGAGGGAAAATGCCTTAAAATTTGGATTTTTTTTCCCTGTAAGCTAGCAAATTTTAGTTTTTTCCAACTGGGAAATCTTAATATACAAATAATATTTTAGGTTTCCTCTTTATATTGACATAAAAAATATTCAATACATTTACATAAAATTAGGATTCAGACTAAACAGTAATGTATTATCATAACCAACAATACAAGTTATGTCATATCTCTGGATAAGCTTATGATAATAGATTGATCCAGGTATCAAAACGTAGCTTTTAAAGCCAGGAATCCGAAAATGTAATTAGGTCATTTTGACCAAATTTGACTTAATCCTCATTTTGCTTTTAGCTTTGTGTTTTCACAAGATTGAGTTGTCAAATTCAGTTTTACCTTTTCACCACTAAATAACAATAAATTCTGATTCATCTAGATGTACTTCACTAAAAAAAAGTTGCATTTGTCCTCATATTTATCATCTTTAGCTATTGTATGGTCTGTTTTGACTCTCATTTCTTTAGAAGTGATGATTATTGTAACACTCATATAAACACCAGCGATGCTCATAATCTTTCCAGCTCTTAATATCTTTGTTTTCCATTTTTTCCATATTTTTCCATCATGTTTAAAATGTTTTGTTACCTTCTTCCTTTCCTGTTCTAGCCTGATCTTCAATCACTTGTGCCTTTTTTTTTGTCGTCTTTGTTTCATCCCATTGGTTCAACATCTATCATTGTGTAATTCAAAAAAGTACAGAGATTTTGCTGCAACATGACTGAAGCTGTGTTCATGGAAAACCTGTGTTTCTGCAACCAAAAAATGCTTGGGGATATAAACATTTAATACAGATTACATGTGAGCATTTATTGGTACATGATTGAATGTGGGGTGTGTAGTCCAGCAACGTTTATTATGGTAATTGTTCATTTTTATCTCTGGGAATTTACCTTTTAAGTATCACTGAACACAGCTTTGTATAAAATAGTTATGACTGCAGTCTGGACATGAACAATACCAAATCTGCTGTTGGGTTTTATTTGCTTCTCTTTTGTACAGCTGTAAGCAGCCTGATGTTAATGCTTAAGTTGTTTTTATTTCCTGCAAAAAGCTAGAAATAAAAAACAAAGATGTATCTAAGGCACAAAAAATCAGTAAAGATAAAAAAAATCTGAGTGATTTATGACTTTCCAGTGTGCTAGCATCTTGTCCATGTCTCGTGTGTCTGTATGTTTGGTAAACGTGCTTATTGTCTTATCAGTTTCTGCCAATGAAAACCCCTTGTGGATAAATCTCAACATTGTCACCGAGACATAATAAAAAAGAATAATATAGGTTATTGACTGTGCAGGATTTTGATTGTATCTCTTTTTTCCATTGTTGTAAGTTGAGATTTTAATATGCTCTCAAGGTGCAGCTGTCATTCTTGTCCTTTTACCTGAAACTCATAACAAAAGATCAAAACAAATCCAGAGATGTCTTCCCTTTTAATATTCTCTGTGTGTTTAAAACCTCATTGTAATGCCGTTCTTCATCTTCTCCCCCTCCTTATCTCTGATTTCCTCCCCAGTGATGGCGGCGTGGGTCAGTCTCAAGACGACAGCATCGTGGGTACAAAGCAGTGTCGTCACAGCGTGGCCATCATGCCTATTCCTGGGAACCTCTCCTCCAGCAGCCCCGACCTGCTGCAGCCGGCAACCAGCCTTCTGGACTTTTCTAACCTCGCTGGTAAGAAATGATCCAAACCGTTAGATCAATAAAATGTGTTCAATCTGTGGAACCAAATAAACCACACTTTCTGAGATTGTGCCCTTCAAACAAAAATACAATATATTGACAAGTTTTTAATTGTTCTTTAACAATTAACGATTGCTTAATTAGTCAAAACACTGACATTCATGTAAAAGATTTTTGTTAGTTTGTAAAACTGAACACCAATATAAAATAATTAACAGATTGGGAGAGCAGCTTTTATGGAACTATTTGTTTGACCAAATGGATTTGGGGGGTTAAATTAGGCTTGATTATCTCTTTTATGTATACCATTGTCCTAATTGTCACAGAAAATAATCAATAGTGAAACAAATTGGTGCATTAGGAGCGGCTGGCTTTTCCAATCTTGCACAATTTGTCTTAATCTTCACACACAGACAGTCACACAGTGACACAAGTGAACACAAGACAAACTTAAAATGTGCCTTTAAGTGTAGGGTATGCAACTGAGACACAGACAGAAATTATTTCAAGCCAGCAAATGTGTGTATGCCAAGTGGACCAGAGACTGCTCCTAAAGCAGGAAATGGACTTTAACACAGGGCATTCTGGGTGTTATTAGTAATACCTTGCTCCATGACTGTATAAGGTGGACATCAGTGCACACCGCCTCTTACAGAGTCGTTTTAGCCTCCCTGTGTGGAAAAACAACTTTCTCCATGGTTCTGCCTCATCTTCCACTCATGATGAGCGCATTGCTAAAGAAAAGAGAAATCCTACAACCACTAAAATCTGACACCACTCTAGTCTGTTTACATTTTGTGAAGTAGGAAGTTGTGTTCAGTGTTGTCTTCTGAGGTTTTCTTGTCGTTTCCTTCACTGGTTCTTGGTGCAGCACCACCACAGGTGGGGTGGGGGTGTAACAGGTTGTTCACAGGGTTTGGTTTGTTTGACAAAGTGCAGTGTGAATATTAACCGCATCAGCTGAAAATGTAACAAATATTGTATTTTGTGTTAACAATTTTGGTCCCCGATCATACAGAGGTGTGAATACAGACTAAGATTTCAAATTGACTTATTATGATGAAGTATTTCAAAATCAAGAAACTTTTGTTTTAAAAGGACAAAACATCAAAGAGAAATAATAATATTTAAACTTAACCATCTTTAGTCTCTCAGTCAGTGTCTGTTCTGGGGTATTTTGTACTAAGAATCTGCTTGTCAGGAACAGTTTCAATGATTTCTGAAACAGGGATAAAAAAAGCAGACTCCATCTGGATGTTTACATCAATATTTAACTTCTGCCTTGTCTCAAAAGTTGCTTTTATTGTAGATCTTACTAAAACAGAACTGAAGGATACATTCCCTGCGCTTTTTTGTGCGAGTTTTTTGCGACCTGAACTTTGGGCACAGGATTGAATCAACATGAAGCAAAACTTTCATTACACCCTCTGTTTGTGAGCTCTCTGACCATCACGGAGCTTCTCAGGTGTCTCGGTCACAGCTGAGGAGTTCTCATCTGCAGCCGTTCGTCACACTCGACCCGACGCCTCGGCCTCCCTGAACGGTGAAACCGTTTATGAATTGAAGGAACACAATGCTCCGAGAGTGCTCAAATGTGCTGTGCAAACAGGCTGTCATCTTTGAGCGGTACACTTTCTTTTTTTTTTCTCCTCGAAATAGAACTATACTAAAAAAAAAAAAAACTCAAGCATTTTCTTGTGAAAAGGAACTTATTCACTCATACAAAGCAAACCTGCAGAGGCTGTTGGCCTTGCTCAGCACACAGACAAAACCAGACCCACATTCATATTTCTGCGGTCTGTCTTTTTGAAGTATCGCAGATCTATTGCTAAACTGCTTCTGTTTGACAAGAATTAACCTCCTGGGCCATTTGAGGATATTTTTAATCTTGTACTGTCAGAGGAGTTTCTGAGCCCTAATTATTTAAACTAACAAGGAAGAGCGTGTGCTATTTATTGACTGGTTTTGATTTATTCCACAAGCCATTTATCTGCAAGACAAATGCCAACAACACACGCCTGCTGTCTGTAGGTTTATAATATGTAAACCTATACATCTCTAATGTGGTCTTGTGATACCACATTAGAAACACACAAACTGGTTCATGTAGTTTTCCCTTTAGGTTTCAAGGTAACGCAAAGAACCGCCCACTTTAGTTTTTTTTTCCTCCAGATGCTCTGCAGAGCTTCTAGAACCTCCCCTGCCTGTAATTACATTAGGGTACAAATCTGAGGCGCAGACGACCCTTTTATCCAAGCTGTGCCGAATAAGCATTCATACTGTGTGGCTTTAACTTCTGGGTGCCCATTCTTTGCCTGTTTAATAATCTGCAGCGTTGTTCTTCTGTCAGGACCACCTCTGTGTTTACTGTAATTATTCATCAGCGGAAAATCCCAGCTTTTATTTTACTGCAGATGGTGTTAATTTTATAGCAGCGCGTTTGTCTTTTTTAAGCAACTTTATGTTAATGATTTTACAGTGGTCAGGAAAAAATATGAGCTAAAAAGGCATCGTAGAATGAAGAATGGTAAATCTTATGAGCGTTAACGATGCTTTGAGAGTTTTTTTTATCAATGTCTTGCTTCATATTTTCTTCGTGTGAAGTCTTTTTCTGCCATTCTATGTCTGTGTTTTTCTGCCCCCGTTTCTTTTTTCCCTCTGCTCTTGTGCTTTGTGATTTTAAACACATGTTCTGGTGTTGAGATATTGAGTCATAGTTTTGGCTCTTTGGTTTCCCACCAGCAGATTACCGCTGCAGAAGAAAATCTGCTGGTTTTTCCTTCTTTTTTTTTTTTTTTGTCATGTTATTTCCAACCTCTAAATCTCTTTATGCTCCTGTCAACCTTTTTCCCCATGTGTAATTACAATGTTCCTCTTTATCCCTTTTCTTCTCTGCTTGCCAAGCCTTGGGACTGTATTGTAAGTATATTTATCTTCAGTGCCACTGTTTGATTGTCCCAAAATGTCCATTTTTTTATGTTACCTCTGCTTTTCAAGTTCTGTGTGGAGGCTTGAATTGTGCCACCCATTATTTCCATACCTTCAGGGTGAATTTCTCAAGTTTGGTAATCAAAGACACAGATGCAAATCCAAACCTGTAAAATGAAAACTAAGGTATTCATTCCTGCCTTGACTTTATCAAAGCCTCCTAATAGTTTTTTAAGCATTACTTATATTAGTTAAAGACAACTCTTTTCAAGCAGGAGGATGTTGTTTATTAAACATTTATAAATAAAAACTGTTCTCTATGTATAAACTATAGACTCCAGTCTACAAATAAATTAGAGTTTTGAAGGAAATGAATGATGCTTTAGTAAAGATGGTTGTTTTATTGAATGGACAGTGATCACTTGTCCACACAGGTCCGATCGCAGCATCTCTAGAGAATTAAATATGATTAGCCCTTTCACAGGATATGATACCCAGCTTTTTTATCTGAAGGCTTCCCACACTCTAATCACAAATCACAGCTGATGAGACTCAAACATTTAGCTTCAAGTCAGCCTTCTCTCACCACCCAGCTGCCCACAGGGGAGCTGAACTTCTTTCACAGCAGCAACCAAGAAGAAGGGGAAACTGCAGTGTAAGAAAGCTGCATATCCATCTTTAGCATGAAATTTAGCTACCATTTAATTTACATAAAGCATAAATGTCATGTTAGATATTAATGAGTTTACAGTCCATAAAGAAGTCATTTATCTGCAAGAAAAGCAGCTGATGTCAAAACATCAATATGTCTTCATTCTAGAAGCAAAGTGGCTTTTTAAAAGTGATTAATTACATCTCAGTTCTGCAGTTTCTCTACTAAAGAGCATAAATAACTTTTACTGTAATTTACCAAAAAAAAATAACTGTGGCCATTCAAGATGAAGCAAATATAATTCAAAGTATTTTCTTGGTAAAGCAAAAGGAATCAAAACAGTAACCCAATACAAAAAAAAGTGTAAATATAGCAACTAGGTTCTTAGAGGAAACATAAAAAAAGAAACTGAAAACTGCAGCATAATGAGCTCCATCTCTTACACACACTTCATCACAGCATAGCATGAACAAATGTGATTCTTGTTTGTACTCTGATGCAGCTCCTTCAATAAGCAGAGGTGATTGATTACCAGCATTTACTGTAACACTATTGTTATTGATTTTGCTTTGAGCACTTTGTTTCTACTTACTATGCTGCTGCTAGGGTAGTGATTGTAATATAGGTATTGTCATCTAAACACACACACACACACACACACACACACACACACACACACACACTGTAGCAGCTTCATCTGGTTTTCTGACCGTCTCTCTGCCTCTCTGTGTGGCTCTCATAACTCGTTCGATTAAATCTCTATGGCTGCCTGTGGCTAATGGGCCGTACGCCCGGCCATACTCAAACAGAGATCTTTAATGTGGCGTTTCACTCACAGAAAATGTCTCCATTATTTAAAAGGCATCCTGCCGTGAAATTTGTGTATAGCAGGTCCAGAATCATGAAACTGTAATCAAGTTTCACTTTCAAGTTTTAATTTTATTTTGATTAAACAGTAATATACTACATTACCTATGTTTTAAAAAGGGGTTTTAGAAATGATATGGCATCGTTCCAAACTTGGAGCCCTTTAATTTGGAAATATCAATTGATATGTAACTAATAATTTAGGTTTAAATGACCATTCATGGTATTAAAAACCCTATATCTAAAACTCTGAGTTGAAGCTGAGGCTATATACTGAATGAAAGATGTCCTCCTTATTCTGTCAGTAAAAGGGTAGGAAGGTGACAGGAATGCAGATCAATATTAATTAGGACTAATGTGCAAAAAGGCAACATGAGTTGAATGTATTTAATCACTACTGAAGACATTTAAACACACATGCACTGTGCTGCTTACATAAAGTTTTGTTTTCTTTAATATAATTATAGTTCAAAATCCACTTTTTTAGCTGTCAAATACATTTTGTTGTGTACATGGAGTCTCTAGAACTGCAGAGAAGCTGAATTTAGTCACTCCTGGTATGAGACATTGTTATATTCTGTTTGGGCCATATTTTTCAACTCATTCAGTTTTCTCTATTTTCTATTATGTTTTCTGAACATAATCCATCAAATTATCATAATCATCAAATTATTTGTGATAGAACTGCCAAATAAGACCTGGACTTACCAACTACAACTTGGTGGTCTTCATTCTCCTTTGGTTCTGGGTCAGACTCTGGGTCCAACATGTAAGGCTGGATGGACAAGTCTTCTGTTGTGGACATTGTTTAATTGAATAAAACATTTTCCACGCTGCTAAATAGTCATAAATTGCTGGAACTGGAATGGACCAGTTTGGAAGCTGGAGGGGGGCCGGATGTGAGCACCTTGTTTGGATTAAAGAGACAGCCTCAGAACGTATTAATCTGAGCTACAATAAGCAGGATTTAGACCAAAGCATTGCAGTTCCACTTTATATAGACCCCAACTAAATGATTTAAATGTGGAAAACAAGGAAGCCTGATGTCTCCTTTAACCAACATGAATGAATTTGCCACTGTTTCTTTGTTTTTCTCAATTTTTTGTGCTTTTACATCATTCACTAATCACTTCCTGTTTTGTTCTCCCGTTCCCCACTGAAGACATCCCAGACCAGGTTATTCGGGTCTTCAAAGCAGACCAGCAGAGCTGCTACATCATCATCAGCAAGGACACTACGGCCAAGGATGTTGTCATCCAGACTGTCAATGAGTTCGGCCTCTTTGCAGCGCCTGAAACCTACTCTCTATGTGAGGTGTCCGTGAGCCCGGAGGGAGTGATAAAACAGCGTCGTCTGCCCGACCAACTTTCCAAACTGGCTGATCGGATTCAGCTTAACGGCAGGTGAGCAGCAGAAATATTATCCTGCGGTTGAATCAATTTTATTGCCACATAAATACTTGTCAGCAGTGTAGTTCCTAAAGCAAGTGCAATGTTAAAACATTTCTGCCTTTGCTTGATAAACTGCACAAGATAGAAAGTATGGGTAAAAATTAATGGATCAGTCCCTAAATCTGATCCACATTTGATGGATTTTGGAACAATTTTAGTTTGATGTGGGTTTAAAATTTATAGTTGACCACTTTTATTTTTAAGGCTTGAATGTTTAAACCAAAGCCAGAATACATAGTGGTTGGAACTTAAAAAAACGTCTGAACATTGAAGATTTTTCCATCCCATTTTCTGGTTAAAACTATGAAAACTCATACAGCCTTAAGTGATTTATCAAACTTAAGATGAAGCCCTTTTTTAAACAGAATTATTACTCAAATCTTTTACACAACTGCTCTAAACTCCTCACTGTCTGCTTGAGATTAGGTCTGTTAGAAAGCAGATCATGTCCAGTATGTAATGTTTGAGACTAAATTCTTCTGGAGGAGAGCTTCTCAGTAGGGATGGAGTGATTTATGATTTGATCGGCTATTGGCTATTGAAGGGTTGGAAGGCGATTAGTTTTTTCAAAGGGCAATCTTTATTAATTAATTAAATGCCGTGCCAGGGATGTAAAATAAATTTTATATATGCCCTTCTCTGTAAATTGCACACCCTCACCAGCTGTGGAGGTGTCCACACATGTCAACCCTTTTAGATGTTTAGCCTACCCGTATAATGAGCCTGAAAAATCTATAATTTTTGCAAAAAATCCGTACCACTAGTCCGCTCACTCATATACTTAGTTAACTTCACCACACTGTCACGTAAGGAAAAAGCACCAGGGCAGCCGCCAGATAAACAAAATAAACTAATTTACGGACACATGCACCCACCCCCACAGACGCACACTGATGAGTGCACAGTAAGTTCTGACAAAAGACAATTTCTCATTTTATTTTGTCCACTATTTTTGTAACAATAAAGAGAGAAAAATAATTTAAAAAGTCGAATGCTTATAAAAACTGGTTGGAGGCAGTTTTGCGGCCTCAGCGGAGTGATGGACTCGAATGTGCACGAATAAATTATATATATATTTTAAACGACGTAAATGCGCGTGCCTTATCAGCCGATCGGATCGTCTATCGTCGATTGCCAGTGACCACGATCTTATGATCTGAAAATAGGGACGATTTCCCATCCCTACTTCTCAGTCCTCTTCCTGAGGTTAATGTATCTCCCAGCAGGACTCCAGCTGCTAAAGAGCAAAAGTGGTTCATAGAAATTAAATAATAGATTATTGTTACACATAAATAAGATGAACATAGTTTTTAATATTCAAAAGAGAAGCAAACGTGAATGTCACTGATGGTCCTCATTAGGGGTGTAACGATACATCAATCTATATCGATATATCGATTTGAATGGTTCATGATTCAGCTATATTGTGGCAAAATGAAAATCGTGATCTATATCGTCATCATATTCTTGATGACAATCGATATCATCTGCCAATCTAACACAGCCATTGTGTTAGATGGACATGTGATATCGCATTATATTGATCGCAGACTTGTGAATTGAATTGAATCGAAATCGTATCGTGACAGACTTTATGATATCGAGAAATATCAAATCGTCATCTTAACATATCGATGTAATAATCGTATCGTGATAAAGCTGTTATCTGCTGTAAATATTTTAAGACAACAGCTAACGGGACATAGCAGAAAATTAGAGTGCAGCACCAAGCGTCTTAATGTGACTCCCCCATCAGTTCCTCACAGTTCTCTCCCTCTCTCCACGTCTCACGGGGTCCCTCGTCGGTCCCCTTCCAAGTAGGCTAGCATGAATTTTTCATCCCCTGTCAGGGGCGGAAGCTTCTGCAGACAGCACAACATGTCTGGAATTATTCATACGCACGCTCTCACAAACTCGTACAAAGAGATTAATAATCAAGTTCAATGCACAGTTATACATTTATTCACATACTGATTTTAAGAATTGCTCATTTTTTATTTTTTGAAGACAAAAGGAATTATCTGTTCTCCTCATTGTTAGATTAGATTTAGGAACAGGCTACATCATTCAGAGTGCTCGTAGTTAACACAGGTAGTTTGACAGTATTTGTACATACAGTACACTCACACTCTGCATTGTCAGCAGGATGAGTGTCAACAAGATTCAGCAATGGTTCCCATTTAGCAGAAGCAGTTGGCAGAGTTGTGTCGCTGCCTCTTTGTATCTGTCATCCTCTGGTGACAATGATTGGCAGGAGGTCTGGGAGGGGCAGTCTGAGCCAATAGCAAACCTTGTACATGCTGTCAACATACATATGAATGAAGGGACATGATCCCAACCTTCTAACACACAGATGCTCTTTGCCACTGGTCATTTCCAGTGGTTTGGTTCAAACCCAGTTCGGTTTGAAACCACTTTGTCAATAAAGTTACACAAGTTTTTTTGTCCTGTTGTATTCTTTCATCTTTATGCTTACAGAGGTCCTCAAATGTCTTAAACCTGACTATAAGGAAACTTTATCATGTCTGCTTTTGTTTTTTTTTTTTCAAACCTTTTTCCACGGCTCGTGTTTTATTGCAAGTAAATTCCGCTTAATCAAATCATTGCTTGTTGGTGCTCTTCCTACCAGCTCTTTTGTTTGTGTTATTGTGCAATTTAGAGTTGCATTTATGCCAACACTTTACTCCTGAGGAGCGCTCACTTTAGACTCATAATGCTCCGAGGGTCTGCATTGGAAGACAAACACATTACAGCTCCATTAGAGGGAAAGTATGAGGGTTAGATTTATAAACTAAGGAGCTTATAGTGTGTTAGAGATGGTCTCATGCTGAAGGCTTTACCAGGAAACTTTAGATGATTAAGCACAAGGAGAAATGTATTTTTCCCTCACACACCTGTTCTCTTCTCCCTATTCATTGCTGCAAATTCCTCTCTTGCTTTTTTATCTTCTGTATTCTACCATTATCAGAGTGTTTGTACTAAATTCCCAAGCTTCCATAATTAAGCATTTTTAAAATTGGAGAAATGCAATTATGCTGCATTCCCACCGAAAGCGGTTTGAGGGGCAGAATCGCATCAAACGCCTCCTGCTGGCCGCTTGTCACGTTGACACGTTCCCACCGGGGCAAAGACTAGACGCGGCTGAAGAGGGAGGAGCGTCTG
>JAUBOC010000028.1:5628023-5638657 GCA_032275365.1 Anablepsoides cearensis | reverse complement strand
AGGCAGTTCTGAAGGCAAAAGGGGGTCCAACCCGTTACTAGCATGGTGTACCTAATAAAGTGGCTGGTGAGTGTATAACCTTGCTTTCTTTCTTTTAGATGTGTTCAAAGATGAGCTTTGGATTCTTAAAATATCTTTGGCACAATGACTTAGTTCAGTTATCAGCTCTGGTGGAACTGATTTCTGAAATCAAAACAGATGAAGTTTTAAAAAGCAGGATGGGTGCATTCAGGGATGAAGTGGGTCTCACTTTCAGCCTGGAGTTTCCTTCCTCAGACTGGCCCACTATTAATCAAGACATATTATTAAAGTCATGTAATTATAACCTTTACATTTTCGATAATAGTGCACTGCTCTGTAAAGCCTCTTAATTCAGTGTATTTTACAAAAATATTTCCAATTCAATGCAAGTGGGAGGGTTGCTTCACAATGCAGATTTATTTCAATATATTTGCACATCTCCAGCATTATTCTTTATAGCACATCCTTTTCAACAATATCAGAATCTAGGATATATTTTGTTTAAATAAATGCAGTGAAATGAAAGAATAAACAAAATATAAAAGTGTTGGACTTTCTAATAATGATCACCTCTTTTTTTCCTCTACAAAGAAACCATTCCATCACAATTCAGATTTTACAAATATGAGAACAAGTTAAATCTCCAACACTATTCTTTACATCAGACATCCTATTTTCCTCTGCATAAGCACAGCTTTCAAATAAATATCTGATTATGAGATGTATTTAGTTATAGTTTTACTGTTGTTTAACCAGGCAAGCCCATTGAGATTTCAGATCTCTTATGCAAGGGAAGCCCAGGCCTGAAAATGACCTGTTGTGTTTTCTCCAGGCTTCCCCACAGACCAAAAACATGTACAAGAACACAAGAACATGCAAACTTCAAACAGACAGATTGGATTGAACCCAGGATATTCTGGCTGTGAGGCATCAGTGCTAACCACTGATGACCATCATGCTGCCAGAAGATTAGAAATAATATTCCCTAGCATCACCTGCACTTGTATCACACTTTAAAAATAATAATCTGTAAATCTTTAGCGCATTAATATGGAAGGCCATTGTATTATATAATTACTGTGTTAACTCAACATTTAGTAGATCCTCCTTTGGCAGAAATAACAGCCTCTAAACATTTCCTTGCTTCTAATGAGAGTCTGGATTGTGGCTGAAGGTATTTTAGACCATTCTTCTTTACAAAACATTTCTAGTTCATTCAGGTAAATCAGGAAAATTAACAAGGCTGCCCAAAATTTTGCATACCATTGTAAGTAAGGTAAATGTGAAAGAATGATTTGACTCTTGAGGGAACTAGATCAAATTTTCTCCTAGTATAGCATTTACTTCCTAATTCTGTCAAATCCAGCTCTTAGGGGTGGTTGATAGCGGTAATGATCAATACCAATCATGGAGCAAATCCTCTTGAGGGAATACAACAGTTGGCGGTCTCTTTGAGAGGCAGCTCTGTTTTTCTAATTCAAGCTACGTTTTGTTTAGAAGTAGAGGACGTGTAGCATGGAATGCCCCTTCAATTTTAAACATCAACTCTAGTCAGCTGGTGAAAAACTTAATCATTTAATCCACTGTTTATTCCTCAGAAACAGACTTGGTCTGCATGTGATCTCTTACGTTTTATTTCTTACTTTTCTCTTCTTCCTGCACTTATACTTTCATCCCTGCTTCCATCTACGTATACCTCTGTTTCTCCGGCTGAGTTTGTCCATATGAATGTTTTGAGGCAGTAAAAATAGCTGGTCCGCTGCAGGGTGTGAGCAGAAAATTACCCAATACATCATAAAACCCATCAAAGAGTTTACCATTAAAAAGACTATTATTAGGTTTTCTAGGGTTTGTTTTTGCAGGGGGCATACTATTTGTGTTAGATCTATCATTTTTATCTGCTGTGTCTGAATTCTGACTGGTGGGGTAGTCTAAAAACTATCTGAATAAAATTAGACTTGACCCAAGATATTGAGAGTCAAGGCATCAGACCTTCTCATACTGTACATTTTTTATTCTTACAATGTCATAACTTTGGACTGTGAAAACAAAAATACAGTAAAACTAAGATTTGCAAGAGGTTTCTTCATTCTAGATCAAAAACTCCTCAATGCAGATATTTTATTTTTGCTGTTTTAAAAATACTATGTGCTTCAAAAATATTCACATTTTAGATTTCTAAAAAGCAACTAAATTTATGAAATTTTCAAAACTATAAATATATATGAATGATTTTGACAAGGATTTTAGAAGTACAAATACAAAACATTTTGCCTCAACTCCCAATAATACTTTCCCTCAAAATGACTAATTGTTGAATAAATTGTCACATATTGTCATTCATTTTGTAAGATTTGTTGCTTTAATGCATTTCTTCGACTTTTTCTGAAGTGATGGGGACACAAGATGTAACAATCTGCTCTGTAATTAGACTTTATTTATGCTTGAAGCACCTGTGGTTCTGCTTTATGGACCCTCACTGTCATCAGTGTCTGCGTGTGTGTGTTGTTGGTGTGTGTGTTGTCTGACTCACACACCATATGCCACATCCAATTCACAACAGTGGCAGCTGCAGTTGGGGGTTACTTCTGTAGCTGATAATTTCTGCACTAGAAATGTCACATGTTGGTTTGTCGTCGCATCAGTATGCTGCAGGTGGCTCTTTGTGTAATTGGTTGAATAATCAGTTATTTATATAATCCATTAAGGCCCTCCAAAGTATATCGTCTAAAATACTTGTTTGCTACAATATTGTAAGTGATAGAAAAAATTATTGAATTTGAGTTTGATTTTAAGCTATCTTGTTAAATTGCTGTAACCAAATGTTATCACTAATAAATATATAAATTAGCTAATGCTCACCTGCTACATGGCTCGCAAGTTTATTATAGGCATGCTAATCAGATAGGAAACCATATAAAGAGCATCCTGTTCTCTACGTGCACATAAAAACATATTTTTCTTAAAGCGATTTATACACAACTGCACTTTGTAGGATTGATTATTTGAATGTATTTGGCAGCAGATGAACTGTACAAGAATCACCTTTATGTGGTATTGTATTTCTCTGTAAAAACTATCCTCTTTTCCTGATGTTTTACATTTTGCTGCAACAAGAGAATAAACATCAGCCAAAAAAACTGACAAGTTTGTTTTCAGTTCAACACGGCTTTAATATTTTCAGATTTACATAGTAAGCTTTATCAGCAAATCAGAAACTTTGGCAAAAAAAACCTGTTACTACCCCACTCTTCTCACGCTCAATTTATTTGTGTCGGTGCTTTTTGGAGGCGTAAATGTGTTTAATTTGAGCTTTATAATTGTTGTGAATCAATGTGTAAATTATGTTTTAATTTCTCCAGTTTGTTTTATTGTTCCGCTGCTGCCTGTCATCTTGCTCTTTCATTTCAAATATCAATTTATTGTTCTTGTTTGCTTATGTGAGAGCACTGTAAAGGCCTTCCTTTGCAAAGATCCTCAGATTTGCTGATCTTTGTCCAGGTTGTTTCCCTCTTGTTGAACGATGACTAAAGTGGAGGTGGGCACCAGCAAACTTCCATGACACAGAAGAGAACAAAACGGGTAAAGATAATGAATGAAATTCATGTTTTTTGAAGCTATTATGAAACATAAAAAAATATACAAAACTAAACATTACCACAGCTGCTCTAATCTTTCATACACAGCAGTTAATTCCAGTCAAAAGTTTTTAATTCTCCTAAAGTTTCACCAAACTCTCTGCACATAATTGCACTCTAAACTCTGATCATATCTCATATCTTTCTGTCCATATTTCTGTATTTTTTGTCCCTTTATTCTCTTGATGATTCGAGTTGTGCAGCCTCCTGCACACTTCAAATGATTAGTGTCAGTGACTCTTGATGTAATATGGATGAATGACATTCTCTCTGGGGGGATACAAAGCACCCTGAGAGCTGGTGGGTCTACACAGAGTAAAGAAAGAAAGGGTTGCAGAGATGGGTGAAAATTAAAAGACAAAGCTGGAGATGGAAAGAAAAACAACAGTGATGTGTTTAAAGATGGACGGGGTGGGGGATAAAGAAAAAAGGGCATTGAATATTTGAAAGCATGCAAGTACATGCAACTGAATTAGAGAAATTTGAATAACATTCATCTGTTTTTAGGCTTTAATGTGGGCTTTGAATCTCTGAGGTTTCAGCATAAAGAATAAAGCCAAACTTTACAAATTGATAATGTTGAGATAAAACACCTGAGTCATCACGATGACACATAGCATACAGTATAGATTTAATAAAGATTCCCTAAGAAATGAAAGCCGTGTTCATTTTCAGAGCGGTTTCTCTTCAGTGTAAGTTTGAGTTGGTTCCTGATGCAACTGTACCGAAATTAAACATCACCTGCAAATGTCCTACCAGAATATTTACCTTTTACCTGTAAGGGTTAATGAAAGGGAGGAAAACCACAGGACTCAAAATTAAACTCTGAACTTCAAACTATTATTAAGGAACAGTTTTTGAACATGATTTGTTTCTCATTGGCTTCTTGTTTAAGGTTAAAAAGATAAAATAAAAATGATTAATTATTTTCTCTGTATTTTAGTGTTCCCCTTAAATAAATCATAAATCAAATACTTAGAAAGTTAATTTGTTTTCCTCACCATATTGTGTATTTGTCTCACCTCTTTCTTAGCTGCTATTGATTTGATTTTAAAAAAAAAAAGAAAAAAAGAGCCCACGTATCATCTTCATCACTTGAGAATACTTTTACTGGCAAAAATACCCACGGCAAATCAATAATCCCATTATGAAATGTTTATTCTATCTTGCCTCCTGACTGTTTTCAGAGTGCAGTGAAGAAAACTTTAGCTTACATGTTTTCTTAGTGGAGAAGTGTGTAAATATATTATATATATAAAATAGATTTTGGGTAAATTATTAATAAATGTAGTATTTTCTAGATTGTCAAATATGAATCATCCCAAATTAATGATGTTTTCAACATTAACAAACCCTTTCTTATTGATCACATCAGGCTAAATAAGGTGTAGTTATTATAAAGTGCTACTGAAATGAGAATTAGTGAGTTTCATTACTTGTGTTAAATTAGTTAGAGTTGGTTTGGCAACAAGCTGGGGCAGAAACATTTGCTGGGTATATTTTTGCTGAATATGGCCTACTGCTTTGAGTAACAAAGTTAAAAATAAATTGTTATTTATTAGTTTGATTGTGCCGTGCACTGGTATTAAACCACTTGGTATTTTAGCTTGAATTTCTTTTAACAAGTTGAATTTTAAAGTATTTTTAAGTTGATGTAAAATTCTCCACAGCTATACACTGTTTTTAATCTTTGAACCACAAAATTAAGATTTCTGCCAATGTTTTCCTTTTTGAGATCCAGGATTGTTTTCATTTAATCCAGCTGTTCAAATCAAGAATCAAACCTCACATAATGTTCCTGTGAACCGGACGTTGCATTCTAGGTGTTTGGATACGTGAAACCTATTACCTCTTTTATAAAAAGGATTACATTAAAAGCAGCGCTATACATAAATAACAAAACTAAACTTTTAGTGCAAAGTGTGTGCAATGACTTGTAAAGTTCTTTCATTTAGCCCCTTGTTTTCCCAGCTGAACAAAATGAAACTGTCTGCTGACCATGTTAGGCCTCTATTAATCCAGTGTGACATTTTGAAAAACAGGATTTTGGAGAAAAGCAGGATTACTTTCCAATTCTTCTGCTGCCTTGTAGTCTGTCTTTATATTGACTGCGGCTCCTTCTTCCTTTTATTTTCCAGAAGCCTCCCCAGACTAAATGATGCTCTCAGGGAGAGAGCATTAACATTTATATGGAAACATGAGGCCATTGTTTGACGTGAGATAAATTAAGTATTTGACTAACTCCGTTTCAGATGGAACAAAGGGTAAAGAACTCAGCACAGCATTGTCCACTGGCACACAGTAACTATGTCTAACGGCTGAATAAATCAACACAAGTGCCTTTTAGAACCCATTGTTGGGTTGTTTGTAAGTTTGAGTTGTCAGGGGTATGAGGGCTTTGGATGTTTGTAAGCATCTTGTAGTGGGGATCAAGATAAAGGTGGGGTGGGAATGTGTGGGGCGGGTATATGTCAAGCCTGCTTAAGAGGCTCAAAGTCGATGGCAGCAGCAATTTGAAAGTTGCACACATAATAAATACATTGTGAGAAGAATGTGAGCGGGAACAAACACTAAATCCCAAGGCAGGGACAATGCAATAAATCATCTGAATAAATCCGCCAGCTGACCACTAGGGAGCACTAATAAACTGAACCTGACATTGCCCCCGCTCTCTGTTTTTCTGCATGCCTCTCACGCTTTTTATTTTTTATTATTTATTTATTTTGGCTTTTGCTCTCCTTGTTCTGTTTCCATCTTTTTTCCCTCTGTCTGTCTCTCCTTTTTCTATTGTTTTTATCTTTGTTCCTCTTCTCAACTCCACACAGCGCGTGGGCACACACACACACACAGCACACACACACATACATACAGCACACATGCAGTGTACAGTGCTTGGCCCTGTTATGAATTAATCAGAACTGGGAGAGCTGTGTGTTTGAACATCCACCCTGAGAAGTTGGCTGGAGTTTGAGTAGGTCCAGCTGAAACTGGTGATAGAGAAATCCTGTGTGTGTGTGTGTGTGTGTGTGTGTGTGTGTGTGTGTGTGTGTGTGTGTGTGTGTGTGTGTGTGTGTGTGTGTTGCTGTAAAGCCTGAGAAACCAGCAGTTTTTGTGCTGCTGACCTGGAGATGCTTGCAAACAGAGGTCAACAGGAAAATCAGAAAATCATTTTGTCAAACGTACCAACATTAGACCTTAAGCTTAAATTAAATCATTAGACCTTTTTGACCCTCATCAGCAGGCAAAAAAGTTCCACTATTTTTCCAGCTAAATCCACATCTTCTCCTTGTTATGTAATATAATAGAAATAAATGTATAGATTGTAATTGTGTAGATACAGCATAATGAAGTTGCTGCTGGTGCTATGCAGCTTGTTCATTGTGCAGCACTACTGTCATTGAACATTGTGTACAAATTTAAATGCGTCAAAAGTCAGAGGAGGATGACCCACATTGGATACTGCAAGTGTACAAAAACATAATCAAACTTAGTAGTTTGAACCCTTAAAGTAACCTTTTATTCGTTCTGAAGTCGATTATTTGAATTATGCAATTTTTACATCAAACTTTGAAAAGCAAAAATGATAATTAATGGTTAATTGTGAAACATCTGAAGCAAAAATGCTGTATAAGTTATGACACAGATTTGGCTCACTGAGAAATTTGGACTGCAGACAGCTAAATTGTATCTGTTATGTTGAAAGTACTTTATATCAAACATTCAGTGACATTAAAAAACTTAGTGCATTTTAATATAAATAATTGGTTAGCTTTTTCTTTATTTTTTTTATAAAAAAATAGATATATTAAGAAGCTTTCTGTTAAATGGTAACAGGAAGTAGATTATGATTGTGTCTCTCTTGTCATCTTTGAGGTGGGTAACAGTCACCTGTGCTTTCCTTGGTTTGACCTCCCTAATCTGAAAAGGGCATCAGGCTGCTGCATCTGATCCTTCTTTCTCACCAGCATTTCTTTTTCAGTGACCGTTCTATTTCACAATTTATTGAACCAAACTCCAGGCAGGTTAAGAACAATTTATCAGATAAGCTACTGGATGCCAGCATCACATAGAGAAAATATCAAGCCATAAAATATGACCGGCTGTGAGTCAGGATGACTTTATATATATTTACAATATATATAAAATATTTATTTTTCTTGTTTCTTCCCTTTGCAGAGTGTGAAAATGTTAAAAGCAAGCCCACCAGGCCTTTAGGAATAAAAAAAAATAAATAGTGTAATTCAGGAGAGAGCCTCGAAACTCCAGGCGACTGGACGACACCAATGTTTTTCCTTTTCTAATCTGGGTTCATGTGAATGTGTTGCTCAAAGCCATGTGGTAAAATAATACAAAAATACAACTGAGACAAAAAGAGAAGGTGAAAATGACAAGAAAACATATTGACAAACCAACAGGGAAAGGAGAAACCACAATTTGAGTCAGGAGAGACAGAAAATGTTTGTTGGTTTGATTAAATTAGGTTTGGGTTGTTGTGTTGGTCCAAGAGCTTTTCTGCTTGTCTGTAATATTTTCCTTCAAGCTGCCTCATGATTAATGAAAGACAGTTGAAGGAGGGTTATTTCTTGTACTTTTTTCTTTGATCCTGACGTGTGGGGTCTTTTCCAAGTCAACAGTAAAGAATGAAACAAAAGTAAGATGTAGTAAAGTTTTCTGTTGACATGAAAAACTGAAACTAAAACCACAGCTACAACTTCAAGTATGTTTGTAATCACTTCTGCTTTAACATCCGCAAAACTTACATGTTCAGCTCAAGAACTTCCATATTATTGGCGTTACAGTAGATGCTTTGGAAATTCCATAATATACCCTTAGATGCAGGGTTTCTCTTCTAAAGCCAAAAGGCAGTTAAACAGCAAAGGAGCCAAACATTTAAGCTTGAGCTTCATCCCATCTGTTGTTGGAGTGCTCTGAGTAATTCTCTCTTTCTGACAGGATTCATCACGCAGATGAAGTCATAGTTTGACAGCTTGTTTGTCTTCACCACAAATGCTGTGAAAATGTCTTAAATAAAAACATCGCTGGTAAAATGACTGCTCATTGTGAGAGAAAATAACGAAATTAATAAAAAAAAATGAAACACAGGTCTAAATTTTTAAGTGTGAGTATTAAATGACAGCGAACAATAAACAGCATGTGGGCTGGCTGAAATGAATTCTCTAGGTGTTATCTGTAAAAATGTCAGTAAAAAACAAACTGCATCATGAGTAAAGTAATTACTAAGAATCTCTGCATAATTTAATTAGTGGTTCATATAAGTTAAACCTTTTAGGCCTCAACTGCAACACTTTGTTTGCTTATAGCAAATATTCTTTAACGTTCACAAAATATAGTAACAATAACAAAATGCAAAGGATGAACATCTTGAGCTTAACTAAATAGTCTTCTAAAACGACAAAACTTTTCAATTTTCAGAGTTTAGTGTTTAATCTCCATCGTTAATCTTTGCAGGATACAATGATTTTATTAGCAAGTCCAAACAAAGTGAGGCAGATGTTGAAAAACCAGGAGGAACAGATTTATTGGTGTGGTTTTTATCACACAAGAAGGCTGCCATGTTATTGAGTCTCCCAATTAGTCAAGTACAAAGAGTTAAACCAAGCTGATGTTTTATAAATCTTCATTTTTAGAAAGTGTTTGATCAGCTGTGCCAAATCACAACTTTTTCCCCCCACAAGGAGTGTGTTTTTCTTTAGTGACATTTTATCTTGATGCCTGGGAATTGATTTATGATCTTTCCTGCTGTTGTCACCGGATGCACAATTTTAAGAATCAATACCAGACTAAATGACTGACGATGGCCATTTTTGTGTAGTGTAGTAAACCATTAGGAGCACCTGTTTTTTCCCCGTTTCCCTATCCAGGGTGATGCTCCATTGACTGCTTGTCTCCAGACCTTATTATAACTGCTGATTTGACATTTCCTCTTAAAAGGCCACAGATGGATCATGGTTTTGTTATCTGGGTTCAGGAAGACCCAGCTATAAAGAGTAATGAGCCTCACTGTGCCAGAAACAGAAAATCTGTGTTCATTCTTGTTTAATGACTGATTATGCACATTAGAGCCAAACATTAACACAGAAACACAAGATAATCGTTGGCAAAATGCAAAAGTGTTGAGGTAAAATACGAGATATGTTGATTATTTTTTTAAAGGGCAAATATTGTATTTCTCAAGCATATATTATTTCAAATCTATACCATAATGACTTAACCATGTTACCATCAGTTGTTATTAAAATGCTGTATATATGTACAATAAATTTGACATCGTAGCAGTTTCTTAACACCTTGAAATTGGCCTCTGTCACTTTAAGAACCTCCTACCGCTTCTGTCACGCCTATTTCTGCACGTCATACAATACTTCAAAACACTTTTTAGGAACCGTGTCATCCTTGGCATCTAAAATTCCATTCCCTCAAAGGCATTTTTAATCCAAAAAGTACTGGACTGAGAAGTGTTGAGCTCAGCATATGCATGGTTTCACCAGTTGTTTGCTAGTTGTTGCTGCTGATAGCCTGCAGGAGTCGCGGGGAAGGTGTTCTCTGTGATGCGGAAGCTGTGCTTGGAGACACAGCCCAGAGGAAGAGCTTCTCCTAAAAGGCGGTTCTAGGGCCAACTGGTCTCTTTGCTCCTCTGCCTGGCTGCAGTACAGGATTTCTCAAACATGCATGAATGAGTCAAAGCAATACTTTGTGTTTTTGATAAGAGGATAACATTATAACATGATATTAAACAAAAAAAGTTGATTATACATGATAATGCCCTTTTAAGGAAAGTTTGCAAAATGACTCATTTTATTCATATAATATAAAGCTTTATGTTCAAGAAAACTGGTCTAAAAGCAATATTCTTTTTAATTTAATTTAGCTACAGTACATACAGTGGGGAAAATAAGTATTTAGTCAGTCACCAATTGTGCATGTTCTCCCACTTAAAAAGATGAGAGAGGCCTG
>JAUBOC010000028.1:5561540-5596260 GCA_032275365.1 Anablepsoides cearensis | reverse complement strand
AAAAAAAGTATTGACAAAAATCAATCCAGCTGCACAGCACCCAAAACAAAAATGAACAGCCGTCCAAAAAAAGGTACTTTAACCCCAGAAAGGCAGGAATTAAAGCCAAAAAAAAAGAAAATCTCAATAAAAGTAACAGAGCTACTCCAACGTGCTGCCACCCTCAGCGGCGCAATTCTAGAATATAATTATAATATAAATTTTCACTAGATAATTTGGAATATTGTCTCATCTGAACTAATTAGCTAATTAACTTGCTGCTGTTTCATAAGCTTTCACCTTGACATGTAAATTGCAAACTAAGAAACAACATTGGCACGATTCTCAACACCAGTATTTTATTTTTACTATATTTGTATATTTATTGTCAGCACATATGTAGGTTTGTTTACCAGTTTTGCATCTTTGGCTGTTCTTATTTGGAGTCGAGAGACTGTTTGTTTTAGAAGTCAATATGTATTTTGGATGAGCAGAAAGATTGAAAACACATTTATTCTTTGCACCCATTTTATCCTTGTCATGGTTGTGTGGGTCTAAAACTTAGCCCAGCTCTCGCAAAGGGTATTTAGAGAACATAAAGTACATGTGAAGGTGATCTAGGCCAGGTTAACAGGTCTTTCCTCATGTGTACCAAAGAGATGCATGCTACAAGACTATAATTTCAAGCTTTTTATTTTTTTAATCAGTGCCTTCATTTTTTTAAATCAGTGCATTCATAACAAAGCCAGAATACAGGCATGTATACAAATTTAAAATGGGAAAATTGGCTGCATTGTAATATTAACTGAACAGTTAGTATCTTATGCACTGACTTATAAATGTCAAACTAAATGTAATACAATTTTCTACAAGATTTGGAGGCAATATCTAGACTTTATACCCTATAAAAAAAAAAAAAACATTAAATCACACTTGACATAGTGGGGGTAACCTGAGGTGAACAAACTCGGAGGTAAAGAACTTAAGCTGCAGACACAATAAAAATACCAAGCATAGAGATGTCAGAATAATGAATGCAGAGTTAGTGTCAGATGAGCTTCACCCGAGAATATTCAGTGCCAAAACAGTAATAAAAATGCAAATGCATGGCACTGGGGATCCCTTTTATTCTTTAAGAAACCATCATATCTTTAAACTGCTTAAAAATGTCGACTTAAATAAAAACTTCATTTTATAACATTGTTTTTTTCTGGAGCCTCAAGAGGAATCACTATAGACAGTTAAACAGACGTTTTTGCCATCTGGATCTCTCTATTTGTTTGTTTCACCATTGTTTTTCGATTACAGTTTTCATAGCACATGTCTGAAACCACAGATTCAAGGTTGGATCGCTCTGCTGGGAAAAATAACAATAGTTCTACTGTTTAAAAATGGAACAAAATAAAAAAATGAGTAAATTTAACTGGAAAATGATTTTAAATTTCTTTGTTTTTTTCTAGATTTAAAAGGTTTGCTTCCATCTTTTCATAAATCAAAACTTAATAACAAGAGATGTGGGTTCTAGTAATATAGGTCCCAGTTTGTTTTTTAGTACAAATATTTTGGAGCTCTTTCACATGCATGCCCATTTTCTGCAGTATTTTTAATTCACTGTTACAAATTAGTGCTCTTTTCTTCATGCATGCTCCCTGTCAGTGGATCTGGCATCTTCTCTCTGCTTTTAAAAGCCACTTTTAAAAATAAGTTACCAATGTTCTTTGTTGGAAAAGGGGGTCTTTGAGATAACAGAGAAGAAGAAGAAAAGCAGAAAAGAAATGGAGGATGCATTAACCTCCTGCACTCTGAGGCCAGTGAGGCGGGGACAGGAGCCCAGTGAAAGGGCAATAAAGGATGAGAAAGTGGTTTTACAGTGTTTGATGGAGTAAAACAGGGAAGAGAGCAGCTGGTGGGTCAGAGAATGTCAAAGGTAATAATGCCACATTTTTCTGTACATATGGTCAGAAAACTTTGCTTTTCAATCCATTATGTTTTAAACTGTTCATCAAAGTTTAATTATTGATTTAAGAAAAAGAAAGTTATTTTTTTTATTTTCAGATTAGTCAAATTTTATTTTCAACACATGGAGGAAAAAAATCTAGATTAATGGATACATTGGAGTATTAGGCCCACACTACAAAATCTTTTTTTTTTAAATATGAGAATAGTCATATTACATGAAAAAAGTTGTATGAGAATAAATTCGAAAGAGAATAAACATGACAAAAACAGTCTTACCACTGCAAATGAGGAATGTTGAGCATTCCTCAGTGAAGTTGTAATTTGGTATCTGTTAAAATAATAACTTAATCTTTTAGTGCATCAAATTATCAGTAGCAGGACTTTGAAATGATTGTGTACATGACTAGATGATAAACTGAAGCTGTATTGCAAATAATGGCTGCACAGAAATATTCAGTCACATAATTTGGATGGAAGCATATTTCACCAACAGTGACCCAAAAGTCATTGCAGAATACTTCATAAAAAGAAACACATGGCTGTCCACAGCAGATGTGGGAAATGAAGATAAGAAAATAGATATGTCATGTAATTTACTTTAGGATTAGATTAACTTTATTCTCTCAATTGAAAAAAAGATCTTGTGTGGCCCTAATTGTCGTACATTTCAAACTTTTATTCCATTAGGGCAGTGGTCTGAAACCTGCAGCTCTGGGGCCACATGTGGCTCTTTGGTCCCTCTGCAGTGGCTCTTTGAAAATGTGACCAAACATAAAAGATTTTTTCTTTTTTTGGTTTTGCTTTTATACCCACAACAGAAATCAATTTGTATGCAAATATGTGATCAATACTACTAATAAAGTAAATCATGTTAGCGCATGATAGCCTGTTGTTTACTTAAATATTACAATTTTTCTATGATCTTTCTCTGAAATCCATCAGAATTACCTTTAAATAATTTGAAGACTACATAATAATAAGAATTAGAAAAAAATATATATGCCTGAATAGTTCAGTTGTACTAGTTTTTATGAAACTCGGTATAAAGAATTTATGGTATTTTTCTTGTTTACATGAACATGGTCTTTTTATTTGTCTAGATGTGTATAATAATAAATAATGTAATATTTTCTTTAGTTTTATGTCACTCCCACTGACCGTAAAGGTTCCCAAAAAGGTGTCAAAAAAGGCCCACGGACCACCAGTTGATAATCACAGTTTTAGCTTGTTTTGCGGCTTTTATTAGTGAGACAAGGAGCACAAATGTCTCTTTTGATTGTAAAGGTTGCAGACCCCTGCATTAGGGTAGCCTACCATCTGTCTCAGCCAGGACTACAGTTGAAAAATGGCCTTCTGGTTAACTCTGGCATATTTACAGAAGTGTTATGCACCATTCTTGTAATAAAATAAACATAATAGACAAATAGTGAAATGTTTATTTTTTTTGTTAACTGTGATTAGTTTTAAATATTTAATCTTAGCGACATTAGTAAAAGGTCAGAAGACAATACTCTGACATAAGAGACCCTAAAACAATCAATTAAAAATAAAGCTGTAAAAATTGGAGCAGAAATTTTATTAATCCTAAATGTCACAGAAAATGGTTCCTCAAATGTAGAACTACAAAAAGTTTAAAAATTAAATAATTAAACAATGTGTTGCTGTGAAAATGTATGCAAATGACCAAAACAAAAAGCTTTATTAATTGAAAAGAGAGATGGCCACATGAAAAACTAAATTTATTTCAATAACTAAAACAGATGCAGGAGCAGCAGAAATTCAGCACATTGCATCTGCATAGATTCTGCTTGTTCTGTGTCTGTCTCAGTCAGAGTCAACCTTCTGGAAGGACGAGTGGAGGGTCTTTTACACGCCTGTGCCCAGAGGCCACTTGTTTCATAATCCCTCCATGCATTAAGTCCTATTTTCCTGCCTGGATAACAAGGTCATTTAACGGGTTTATAATGACATTTCTGCTCTGCGACCTGCACAGTGGGCTGTCTCTCTTTTTCATTCTTTCTTTGTGTCATTCTCTCTGCTCAGACTTTTAGCTCATATCCTCTCTCCTCTCCCACCTTCTCCTTGACTTGGGCCAATTTCCTTTCATCCTGCACCTTAGTATAAATGATGCTGACCCTGGGAAAGACCCTGAGGGATTCAGTCTCTAAACAGCCGTTACAGGCAAGATAAATGGCAAGGCAGCCAGCACCCACCTGGGCACCATATTGTTTCTAACGCTTCAGGTACTTTTGATTTATTTTTCCCTTGCATATGTCCTCTTAGACAAGATGTATACACCTGATGTCAATGTTTTGGACTTTTCGTTCTAACTTTGAGTAGGAATAAACTTGACACTGGGTCACACTGCATTGGATTATATATTATTTTTTTTAAATAGACTAATTTATCATATTAAGTTGAACCAAACCCTTTACTTTTAAATCTGTCCAGCTTTCCATTCCTCCACTTCACATGTCCAATACAAAGGTCATTTCAGTGAGCACAAATGTACATTTTCCAATAATAATCAAAACAGACTTCTTATGCCAGTGATTTTTATATGTCTTAGTAAAAGAACAACTTCCTGCATCTGATGTTCATCATCAGAAAACGTTGCAAAAACGTTTATGGTTTAAATTTCAAGACAATTTCATATAAAATTAAAACTTGCACTACATACAGAGGCAAATAGTTGTGGCATTTATTTGCAACATAGTTTGGAATAAAACAGACCTACACAGTATTTACTCAGGATGCTTGATGTTCCTGAATATGTTAGATCTGACAGTTCTTCCACTGCCAGGCTGAGAAAAAGACTTAAATTTAAAATTACTATCTCTAGCTTTTATGGTGTTTTTTCAGTAAAAAGAGAAGAATTTTTATTTTTTCATATTCAGGTTTGACTGTTTTTCAACAAAAAATTACAATATTTTAAACTAGTACTGCAAAGTCAGTAAATGACACAGCATTAGGTTTTAAAGTACAGTTCAATCACCTTCTGCATTCCAGTAATTCAGATGACTCCCACTCTCTGAAATCCCTCATGATTGTAGATAAGTTTGGACACAGGAGTGGTAAATTTGTGTATGATTGTTTGTTGTAAGTCAAATGTTCTACTAATAAAATGGGAGTTCCTAATATTTCACAGCCCCAAGATGCAAAATTAAAAACACTGCAAATGTAGCTACTTCTAGATTGAGACTCTTGGTGTGTTTTTAACAGATGAACCTCTCAACCTTCTCCACCCACCTGAACAACCTTTTGGGCTTGAATATCGATGACTAGCAGTCGGCTCTGTAGCGGCTGGGTCACGTAGATGTACTTATCTCTGACGTTGACTGCTGAAGACCACACGCAGCGCTGAGGTGAAACCCCCTCACCTTTAGGGCACATCTCCTCCTGAGAAAAGCACAAAAGGAAACGGAGGACGAAAGAAGATTGAAATGAACAATAAAGAGAAAAAAGTTTGGAAGAATTTAGAAGAGTTGATTATTCTGTTTGAATGTTGACTCACTTCTCTCTTTTATAAACATATTTTTAATTCCGCCACTAGTTTTTCTGATATAACACCACTGCTGGTTCTGCAGTGCACTTCCTTTGCTGACAAGGCACTTAGCCACATACCTGCACTTTGTACACACCTTTATTTTTTTTTTCTGGCACCCTGTCAGTCATATAAAACAATCCCCAGTCCATAGCCCCTAACCTCAACAACAAATGGAAAACCCTAATCTAATTTTAACATTAACCCCATAACAAACTTTTGACCTTCAAGCTCCCCTTTAAACTTGTGGGTTTTATTTTTTATTGCTCAAAAAGCCTCCGGACTCCATAACTATAGTGGACTTCACAAATACAGAAAAACAAGACCGCACACATAGATTGGTGAGGCAGAGAGGAGGTGGACACACTTGGAGCACAAAGTGGAGAAACTGCTGTTTATAGCAGGAACTGACTAACACATGGCTTATTGAGTTTGTATTGATCTCTAATACAATTACACCCCCCTGTAAAAACCCAAATCCCCCAGGAACAAGAAACTTTTAGCATCTAAAGCTCCTTACTCTGGGAGATGGATGTTATCCACTGGATTAAAAACCCCCAAGGCCTTTGGTATAGACTCTGTGTACTATATTGTAGCGAGCTGTTGACTAATGGACACAAGTAATCCCATTACATTTAGTGAGGAGAGGAGTCACATTGTGACACCAGGAGGGAGGTGGAGAATCTGCCCTCATATGGAATGAATAGCTCTACTGTATGAAGATGAACAGATGTGTTCAGGTACACTTTAGTGGAAACAGTTTCCAAATTGTTAAAAATATTTTGTCTCTATAAAGAACAATATGTTACTTTGTAGTATTCTGATGCAATACTCTTGCAAAATAGGATGATAAAAGATCTAAAGCACCACAGTCCTGAAATCTGCTTTTGTTCCCTCTTTGTATTTAATGTATTCCTTCATTAAACCTGCCTGTACTCACATAGGTTGCAACAATCCTCTCTGTCCTCTTCATGTGTCTGCGTATTTCACATTCGCTGGGCTGAAGAACAGTGATGCCCTCATCAGAAAAGACGTAGAACATGTTCCCCACACTCAACCCTTGAAGACAAGAAAAACGTCAAGAATGCTGCCACAGAAAGAACAAAAACAAATTGAAAACAGGACTAAATGCCACTCTCGTCTTATCTGACATTTGTGATGGACATTTCAATTTCAGTCCCTGCTGGAAGGGGCACACAGAGGCTCCTGTTAGCAAGCTCTCATGTTAGCGAGGATGGGCAGTGTGCAGCTGCCAGAAGCTTTGACAATGCCAACAAAGGGCCTGTCAACAACATGTCCAGAACCTACTGTAACAAGTGGAATCAAACTGTTGATACTTCCTGTCTGTCTGTTGTAAATAACTGCAGTGACTTTACTGAATGTATCGTGTGGCCAGAGAAAACCCCTTGTTCTGCATAAACATTCAGAAGATGCATAAATAGACAATAACTGTGGATGTGATTGATCTGTCAGGGTCTTAAGGGTTTATTCTTGCAATAGACCATCATCACAGAACATCTCAGTAAGTGTTGCTCAACAGCCTGAAACTTTGAAGTAAAAATGAAAAAATATCTGAGCATGCACAACACTAAAAAAATTTATATATGCAGATTTAACAAGTGATGTCCTTTTTTGTTTATTTGTTGAGCTGTTCCAAAGAGCCTTTAAACAGAAGTAAATACTTCGATAGCTTTCACTGGTTTCTCTGTTACTTTGGCTCATTTAACGCCGTCTTAAACCTACAATAGTGGTAATTTATCAAAATAGATTACATTTCTATTCCCTTCTAAATTGCAGTGAATTTCCAGAGGTGATGGTACTTCAGTAAAATTGTTCTGGTTGGAAAAACATTTGCAACATATAAAAGGATGATTTGTTTTCCTCTAAAAAAAAAAAAGTTCTATATTCTTGTAGCTACTACACCGAGTCTGCAACACTCAAACTGACTTCAAACCAAAATATTACACTCCTGTGTTTTACTGTTTACACACTTGTTTATTCGAGTAAAAATTAACAAAGACACAAATTCATGAATCTTTTTGAGAACACAAAGAGGACTCCAAACTTCTGCTGGAAACAGTTCTTGTTCTTTTACGCAACAAACATCTTAAAAAAGTAAATATATTCATGTGATGGCTCACAAAGCTGCAAAACGTGCTGCCACAACTCCAAATTTACCAAATTTCAAATACATTTTAACAATCGTAACATATTACCTTCTTCTCTCCAAAGGATGTTTGCAACTGCAGAGCCAGACGATGAGCAGTAGAGAAGAAAAGGTGGAGGAAAAACATTAATTACTTTAAGTTAACACAAACTGAATGTTAGAATTTTCCACACCATTTTTGGCAAGTCAGTTTCTTTTTCTAAGTTATGATATCTGGAGGGAAAAGGAGGCACTGAGCTTTTTGTATAATGCATATATGTGTAGGTGATGTTCATTATCTCCTCAAAATGATGCAATCTTCTGAAAAAACACATATCAAAGGAAAAGTCAAATGTGTTATGGTGTTGATTAAAAGGGTTGCTTTTTAATGAGATCACTACAGACAAGTGGAACCTTTATTCAACCCACACAACTAAACACAGCATTTATTCGTCTGTTTTTAGAAATGTTTAAAATGTACTAAAATAAACCCTAACTAGGTTTCAGAAAAGGATTCTGACTTGAATATTGTTTGCTTCAATCAGTTCAGATACAAGTTTTAATGTTTTCCAAAATAAACATGAAACAAAACTATTTAAAGTTCATTTTTGTAGGTTTTGTGTTTTGCTACCTTTAACCCAATGAATATTTTTGAATGATTTGTGTGGAAATGTTAATGAATTAGTTATTGAATATCAGTACATCATTATGTTTAACTCTTGGAGTTATGTTATTGCATGCACTCAGAACTTATTCATAAACTGACAACTATGGCAACTTCAGTGGCTTTGCTCTACATTTAGAAAATGTGCAAATTGGATTAAAACTAAACATTTTTTGTGTTTTTTTGTTTCTTTAGAATGTACCATTATGCCAGCAAACAAAAGCAATCCCAGCCCTTTTTGGCTAGCTGAAAGTAACCATATACTGTATGCTAAGTTGATGTGGTGTTTTTATTTTTTTGTTGCAAAGAACAAATAACATTTTACAGTGTAAGACTTACGGGTCTTCTTGGCTGAATCCTCTACAAAAAGAGAGGAGATGTCTTCGTCCACTCCAACCTCATTCTTGGCAATGCAGGTGTAGGCCCCAGTGTCCTCATAGCGGACACTAGCTATAAACAGCTCACTACCATTAGCTGCAAGAGGACAAACAGGAAGGAGACACATTAATGATGTGTTCTGCTAAATTATTAAAACATTTTGTTGACCATCTTAAGGCTAAGAAAGATTAAAAAACAGAAAACCTCTACATATCTTAACCAGATAAAAAGTCAAACAACAATCATCTGTTGTTATCCTTAGATAACCTTTACAAATTATATTTTCTAATGTCAGTAAATGTCTTGTACAGTGCCCTGAGGTGACTTCTGTTGTGATTCAGAGCTGTATAAACAAACTGAATTTAATCTGCACCACAATGTTTCTTTAAGACTAGTATTGTTTGAACTGCAGAATATAAGTTCTAAGTAAAACAGTAGAAAATAACCATTTTCAACCCTCTGCTACACAAGGCTGCATTGTTTTTGCGGTCACATGCGATGTTGATCATATTTAAAAGAAAACAAAAAAAAAAAAAAGAAAATCATCAAAGGCAAGCTGGTGATGTTTGCAGGATCCCCCAGCTCCGTGATGGCCGGCACAGCAGCACTCTGATCCATCCTGTAGCACAACATGAATCACAGGAGCCACAGTGGAGCTCTCACGAGTCATGCTGTCTACAAACAACATTAAAAACACCTTTAGTTTTCCCTCCCCTTTTCTATGAATCAAACAGAAGCTAAATCAAACACTCACCATATTTCTCTTATTCTTATATTGATGTAGAAACAATAACCATCTCAAAATACCACACTCAGATTTTATATTATTTCCTGTTAGATTGGAAATGAACATAACAGAATACATTTATGATCTAATGATTTTCATAACAAAAAGAAAAAAAATCTTTAATAGTAAAAAAAAACAATTATAATTTCACACAGTAACATGTTATTTACAAGGATGTTGGATTCTTGAACATGAAAAAAATAACAATCCCTAATTAAAATCAATGTTCATAGTATTTGTTCCATATGTAGCTTTTTGTGGAGATGAGCCCTTCCAGTCTGATTAAATAATTGTACTACATCTATGCTCCTATAGAAGAAAAGTAGACAAAACTGTTGTGCCCCCCCCCCCCCTCACCCCCCCCACCCAGATGAAGCTTTTTTTTATCAGCTTCATTTTTATTGATTTTTTTCTGTTCCTAAATTATCTGCTTTGGTTTGTTCTCAGAAAGGTAGGAAAAGAAATCTCAGATGCAGTACAAAGAGGATCACAACTGACATTGGAATAAAAGAATTTAGATTATTATGTGCGTGTGTAGGTGATGTAACTAAGTGGTCACATATTGTGACTGTAATCTTTTGATGCTGCTATTAGATGCATTCTAGGCTCATTTCATGATAATGATGACCATCTCAGTTTTCATTAAGTTACAAAATGTGTATTAGAGTAATTATTTGCCCATGGTTGGCAGGATAATTTACACTGTCTACTCAGAGAAAATGACCCCACCTCAGCAAATAAGAGCCTAGAATAAAAGTCACATGTATACAGTCTATTCTGAGGTATTTATTAGCTACTAACCTGTTTAAAATAAAACAGCCAAATTTTACCTGAACAGCTGAATCTAAGCTTCTTAAATCAACTTTAGTATATTCTTTTGGTAGTTTGTGCAATATTTCTACACCTCCCTACTCTGAATCTGCCCTGAAACAGTTTGGAGGCCCCCTGAGGGGGTGTCTGACACTGTGAACACCTCAGGTTCAAGCTACAGACACCTAGAGTTGATATTTTAACAGTGTCTGGATCAAACACTCCATATGACAAATGTAGAAAATGAAATGGAAGTACATTAAACTGCATTACCTTTCTGATTTTTTACACCAAAAAGATCAAAGCAGACTATTTTATTTGCTTTGTACAATATTATTTTCATTTTTGATATATTTTCAGTTTAAAAAGCAAATGGATCCTTTTAAATATGGTTCCTGCATCTTGATTTTCTTTACTTGAGTAAATTAGAAACTATAACAGTGTTTATGTGGCCTTGAACTTTGCAGAAAACTTCCTGTTTGATTGTCTATGTGTTGGTAACTGGCCATTACCATAGGTAATGATCCACATTGAAAATAAACTCTACTTAATGAGAATTAGGCCATAAAAACACAAGGCAGACTCCATTCTGCTCATTCTCTCTGATTGAATACATCTTATAAAAGCCTTCTAACTCAGTATTTGTTTTTTTTTTTTTTAAAGTCTTTTCTTGATCCGTTACTTCATTTAGTTTTAAGTATGCTTACCATGCCAGTGGTGCAAAAAGAAGGCAGCTAGATTCCTGGTTTCATCAATCAGTAGAAATCACACAACAGAGCTACTGAAAATATTTATCAGTCATGAAACATTGTTTTGATTGAGCACTATCTTGGCTTTGTTTTGGTTTCTCACATGCACAATTTTGACTTGTAAAGAATTGTGCAGTGCTGGCACATTACAGTCCTGCTAGCACGTAATGCTGACATTTTTACAAACACAGACCTGTAGAAATATTTATTTAAAAAAAACTACTTGTTAAAGCACAAACAGCTAACATTGCTTCCTAAAATTAATCAAACCCCCTCACCTATAAGAGAAAGCTGTGTGGTGGAACTGAGCTGCAGATCCATGCCGTTCTTCAGCCAGAGGAGTTTGGGATTTGGGATGCCATCGGCGTGGCAGTGGAGGCTGGCAGATACACCGGGCTCCTGGGCTTGTGTCTCTGGGTAGACCAGAATCACCGGAGGTACTGGACATATGAGCACAAAAGCAAACATGCAAACAGGCAGAGAGGAGAGGGACAAGTAAGGACATAATTACATACTGTTTCACGGTAGACCGGAACTCCTGGGGGGATAAAACACAAACACCCACACAAAGAGGAATTTCTCTCACCCCAGCATGAAATATATTCACAAATAACAAGAATCCAAGAGTTCTGGGGGGGCTTTATTACAGCTTTACTCCAGCATGGAATAAATGTTGGTTGTTTCTCTGTGTTTTTTTCTGAGACGACTTGGAATGAATGAAGAAGAGTTTAGAATCAATAACGTGAGGTGGTCCATAAACAGGTAATATGCAGTTTATATATATATATTATTGTTGTGATGCAGCAGCAAGTGCAATGTCATTCTCCAGAACCAGATTGCTTTAATAGCAAACAAAGATAGAAGACGTCCACTTAGTAGAATATGGCACTTGGCTCCACTTCATTCCACCTTATCTCACTCCTCCTATCTTTTTGGAAAACCTTAAAAACCCCAAACAAACATTTGGTAATTACTGTGCACTGATAACCTCCTCCCCAGGCAACTTTTCTGTCTGCACAACTCTCTTTACGTCTCTGCCTCTCCCTCTTCAGTTTAAGGTGTAAAATGCAGCTTTATTTCTTTTTAATTAGAGGCTCAGAACAGCCAGACAATCATACTTTAATTAAAAGAGACTAAACCAACTGTTGGTTTGTTATATCACTGGTGGCAGTGGAGTGGGTTTAAACTTTTTCTACCATGGAATTTATTTAAGTCCCTCAGTCAAAACTCTCAGGTCTTAATTAGGCAAAGATAAGTGAGTTTAAAAATTCGTATGAGCAAATCAGCAGTTTTATTCAGTTAGTTAGAATCAGCTCTGATTAATGCATTTAACATACAATTACTTTATTCACTGTATAAATTAAATTTATTGTGCATTTTTTTATTTTTAGTCTGATGCAGGGTCAATGCACATGTGAACAAACCCTTTTGAAGCTATCTACAAGTTTTTTTCCTTCTACTAAAGAAATGCCTTATATAACTTTAAACAATACCAATTAAAATCAAGACTATTTGAAATTAAAAACACTGTTGAATTAATCTATGGTTTAATTTTGATTATTTAAACAATTTATTTATTTCAAACAAAATAATGGTTTTAGAAAGTCTAGGATAAAGTACAAAATAAAACCTGGATTATTATTTGGAACAAAAACAGTGCAGCTTTTTGGACAACATATCGATGACTTTACAAATATTAACAGGCTTAGGAATCCCTGGTTGTAGTGAAACTCGGTGGTTTGATCCTTCATCTGTAAACATGTGACCTGATGTGAATGATTCATCACACTACAGCTGCTAAGTCTCACTTCAAAGTAAACATAACAAAAATCCTTAGTGTGAGGAGTTTCACCTGAAAACAGGGGTTGTCAACAAAATTCGCTTCAGGGCCAGATTTTATTACTTTTTAACCGGACAGTATGAGGGTCAGCCTTTGATTTGCATGAAAAAAATATCACATTTGCCTTGTTTTCTTTTTTAAACAGTTTTATATTTTTTGTTTGACTTTACTTGTAAATCACTCTGCATAAATGGGTTTTACAAAACTGGTAAAAGCTAAAAATAAAAACAAATCTGAGTTTAGAGTTAGATGTTATTAATACCAGAAGGATATCACTATAAGCAGATTATTGTTAAAATGTTTTGTATTATTTTACCTTGAGGGTAGCTACATTTGACACAAAGAAGAAGAAAATATTTTAACAGTTAATAGGAGCAGCTTCTCTAACTGCTAACATTACTGCAGCATCTCTGCTAGTTTTTACATTGGGTCAGATCACATGTTTGAGGGAGCAAGCTGATTACTGTATTTTGACTTTATAATATTTTAATACTTTATGGCCCAAATGGAATGAGTCTGTAAGCCTTATTTGCAGCAAATTCATGATCCCTGCTGTACTGAATTAAGTCAAATCTGAAATTTCTGCAAAACTGCACAGCACTTTGATTTATGGCATGCACTGAGAGAGAGTAACAGTCCTTAAAGTAACCTCTGAATCTTTACTACACAGAAGTCTCCTGTTGCGTTATGAGAACTTAGCGAAACCAACACATTTTACAAATACAACAGAAGTATTTAACACTTTCTTCATAAATTTTAAAAAAAGAAACAAGCCACTACTGACCATTCACCTGCAGCACATGTGTCTGAACGAGGTCTTCATAGCCGTAGGCATGGCAACTGTAGTTGCCCATGTGTATTGTCGTCACCTTGGTGATGTACAACGAGCCATCGTCCCCAAAGTCCTGTAACACAGGGAAGAAGGCAAAAGACAAGAGTTATGTTAAGGAAGAAGAGGAGCAATGAAGAAGGGGGAAAACGTGAGGAACTGTGGTGAAGAAATGGGTGCAGGGAACATCCACAGGGAATAAGAGCAAAACGAAGGTAGCTTGATAGAATGCATAACAATGCTTGGAGAGAGCAGGAAAGAGAAGGCACACAGTAGGGAATGATGGGAAGAGACAAGAGAGAAAAAGAGTGATGGGAAGAGGAAGAGAAACCATGAATCAATGGTTTCCCTGTTGAGCTGAAGCAGGCATTTGGGAGTTTGATCCCTCTCCCTCCCCTCATTGCGCTGCCTCAGCCTGATAAATGGCAAGGGTTAAAAATATAAAGCCCATTAGGCTGATGAATGGCGCCACTGTTGTTGGTGCAGCATGAGGCAATCACCGGGGAGTTGCAGCCCCAACTTAGGGTGGATTAAGGCATTAAATATTTGCTGTCCCACCAAGTGGTAGAGCACAAGTCCTGATGCTGCTCTGCCATGACTCTGAAAGAAAACCTCTAAAACTAGAAATCAACAGCTTTCTTTCCAGAAGTCTTTAGACTGTAATGTGCCCTAACTGGGAGTCACTTTATGATGGGAACAATATAAAAGGATTTTCATGTAAGATGGATGGGAGAGCTTAGCTAAAGTTCTAAATTTACTATTAAACATAAGAGATATGAGTAGACCGACAAAGACAATTAAACTGAATGGGCCATTTGGGTTATGACTCTAATCTGGCAGTAAAACGTGGGGGGTTCAAGTACAACATAAGATCTGACATATGGCCTGCTCCACGGGTGAAATAGATGGAAGTGGAAATGTGCAGAAGCCATGATTGTTAACTGTCAGTGTATCAAGAAGGTTACTAAAACTAATAATAATCTGAATGGTTTTAGATTAAACTGAAAATCTAAAAAGCTGTACAGTTTATGTTTTATATCCTCTTTTTATTTATAAATGCCCTGATATAATACACAAACACACAAAAACTGTTGTTTCATAAAAAAAATAACTTAAATTGCTTTGGGTTTTCTATTGAAAACAATATCACCTTAGACACATTTTCAAAAGTAATCAATGCATTTTAATATTCTACAAAACAGAATTAAAAAACGTTTTTGCAGCTTTAAATGTTCAACAATTTCAGAAGAAGTGTAGTGCCAATCATCTATTTAATTTCCTAAAAGTTTTCCTATCACTCAGTTTGAACTATAGCTTCTTTGGCAAACTATATTGCAAATGTATTAGTTCCCTTTCATAGTTTAAATGTATTCTTCCTCCATGTACAGTACCGGGGGAAGAATGCATCTATCCTAAAATGTAAAATGTCTTATTTAGTGAATGACAGGGAAAAAGCTGCTCACTGCAGACGTATGTGGCCAGAGAGAAATTCTTCAATCTTTCAGGTCTGCAGATTATTTGCTGAGGTGCAGAAAAAAAACAGTCAAAAGAAAATACAACTTTTGAAAACTATCTTGTTTCTATTCAACACAGTTCTGCAGGAGAAAGCACTCAATGAGTTTTGACAGGAAATTAAAGTTCCTTCCCTCATCTCACCTCTGTGCCATACCGTGTATAAAGTCAACTTGTAAAAAATGTTGGACAGTTAGAGAAAAAGTCTCTGGAGGAAGGAAAAGGGTCATTTGTTGTGTTTGACACTATTCTTCACCTCTAGTGCTATATAGTCATACACTTCTAACCAAAGTTTAGATATGCATTTATTTAGACATTATCAGACATCCATTTAGGCGTCTTGTATTACAGCTGATTAATTACCTCAAACCCTGACATGCTGATTAATGTGACATACATCATATTTAGAGTACCATTTCTCTACAGTATACACTATAATTACGTCCAAAAGATTAGCTTGGGTATATTAATTATAGAAAAATATCATAATAGCATTTACATTAAGCTCTACAATAGAAAATTTATTTGAAGTTTAATTACATCAGTCAACCTTTTAGGTCTAATTAATTATTCTGAATGAACACTAATCGACATGTGCAGCACTCAAAATGAAAATGAGAAAATGAAATATTCACCCAATCTTAATGAAACACAATCCAAGGATCATTTGGTTGTTGTCTTTAATGCTTTAGAGACTAAGTTATTTGGTTGTCTCATTACCTAATGCTCTTTTTCTCAGTAAGTCATATTTATATGATAATCTGAAGTTCATCACCCTGCAACTAAGAAGTTGCCACAGCTTTCACTTCTGCAGTCCCCCCACATCTGCTGTATTTTTTAGTTGATTCATGGAATAAACTCCCACAGTAAAACACTGAGTTTATCTGTCATTAATTTTCTTAGTATTTCATTGATTAAATAAAAAGAAGGCAAAGGCAGCAGGTGCTCTTCTCTACTTTCCTCTTCTCAGTTCACTAAACTCTGAAAATCCATTACGTGTGGTCAAGGGCCTGAGAGATCTCAGTTGTCGTTCCTCCTCATCCTGGCTTGACCTTAACACTTGACATTGTTTATATGCTCATCGCCACAGCTGACCAACATGCTGCTCATTAACACGCAATTAGTGAACTGTGATCCGGTAGAGAAAAACGCAAACACTGACCCTGTGCTGTCACCTGTGCAGATGTGTCTAAACAGGTTGGCTGCATAGTTCATTAAGCACGGAGCTAATTGTACCGTTTTATGGAGGTGGTGAAAAAAAACTGCTTATTTTCACTTCTTTCCTGGCAAGTGAAAGTCTCCTAAAGGCTCAGGCTTTAGCCGCTTCTTGTGAAGTTGCTTGCTGATAAGAAATTACATAAAACATTTTTGTGCAATATTTTTAAATATGGCTAACAGAGTCCAGATAGGGGAAAAAATGTTACAAGTAGAAATTATTAGAAAAAAAATCCCTGAGCACATAACACCCAGCAGCAATGCAATTATTAAAAATTTTCATGTTAAAACCCTTAATAGTTATTTTGCATCAATGCTAGGAACCCCCTACTGTGTCCCCTTTTTGCTCCAATTTACCAAATATTAATTAGGCAGACAACTCGAGTTTTAAAATAGGGGATTTACTACAACTAATGAAAGAGTTATGTTGCTTAAACATGTAAAGGTTTTATGTAATAACAGAATATTCATCTGCAGCTTTATTATTATTTGTGAAGTTCATATTCCCACTCATTTTTGTAATGTTTGTATTAGTTATTGCAGAACAGCTTTTTCTTTGAGAAATCTACTTACATTTGAATAGAAAATGTACTGCAAACATTTTATTTTTATTAATCTAAAAGAACTTCATGAATACCTTCAACCAGTAGTGTTGGATATTAAACTTTAAGATTTACAATTATGACAGAGTTTAAAAAGTTAAAGTTAAGTTTTTAAGTAAAACCATTTTGTTCTTTATTATCTCACTTTTCTTTTGCAAAAAATCTTGTAAAACTACAATCATGTAAATATGAGTTGACTACTTCTTTGTATTTAAAGCCATATCGCCCAGAGGAGGTGGGAAACTGAAGCATCACTATCAGCAACACAAACCAGCATTAGCCATGATTAGGATAATAAAAGTGTGCACTCACATTAATGTCCTCTAGATCCAGAAAATTTAATATGATGCCATTTCTCTTCCAGATGATTGGTGGACGCAGAGTCCCCTGGATGGAGCAGGTGAGGACGGCGCTGAGGCCCACAGTTACCGTCGAGACACTGATTCGCTGATCCTCTGCCAGGCTCAGCTGCACAACCTCTGTTGGTGTGAGAGAAGAGAAAACCATTAGTGGACACAGAATGAGAATGACAGAGTGGGGGGGGGGGGAAGAGAAACGTGGAGAAAGAGGAATTAAAAAAAAGATCTGAATGAATGAGCTGATGTGATGGAATTTTAGCCAGGTTTATTACATTTCTAAATGTCCATCTCATTACTGCTGGATCGGTGAGCATAAACAGCTGTTCAGAGGTGAAGGATTTCCATTGTGAGGAAAAAAAAGAGCTTGTGTCAGAGGACACACAGCCAGCCAAATATCATCTCTACTGTTAGTGAAATTTATGTTCATTCCGATGGTCATTCAGTTTAATTCACCTTTAGAGAAAATTAAGAATTATTTTTCACCAGCTCCTCTTGGCCCCATTAATATTGTGTCGCCAAGGTGTTGAGGCAGCAAATCTATAAAGTTAGAGTTATACTCATGCACTTATTTTCTCCCAGTATTGAAGTTACTCAAGGCAAGTATGCATGAAAAACAGACCATAATATACTCACTACTAAATCATTATTATGACTTTTAGTCCACACAACCCAATTCATGTTTTTTTGCTATTTTAGTTATTTTCACCCTATATTGCTTTGTTTGCTCTGACCAAGCTGGCATTTATTTTATCAGTGTAAAACCAGAACTAGGAAGATGGTGACAGATATTCTGTGTGAAAGTAAAGTTCAGACTATATGTCAGTGTGTGATTGTCAGCATGTGATTATGGATTTATGAAGTATAAACAGACGCCTGATAGAAATCTAAATGAACAAACTGACATTTACTCATGTAACGCCCATATATGGTCATTTTAAATACAATGTATTAAAACATGTTTTTTTACTGAAATGTTTGAAGCCAGAGTTTATTTTTCCTCAATCTAATTATTTTAAGCAAAACTTAGATCATCTTCAACCAGTTCCTAAACCTGAAAAAAATAACAACCTGTCAGACTGGATATCAGTCTCCATGAAATACCTGATAAAGAACCTGTTATTAAAGAAAAAAAAACTGTGGCTCTTGTGTTTGTGTTTCATACATCTCACATTCCTGTACTGCTATCTGCCACAAACATCTGCTTCCTCTACTTTTGTACAATGCAGTATAAGCCTCAATATGACAACAAATCTTTATTAACACCTGCAGTTTATGAGTGCACATCAACGATAAGGCCAATATAACAGATGCTCATTTCAGCATCCACAGGTGACAGGATTTAATGTCCAAACACACTGGAAGTGGATGGCTAACAGGCTTTGAAATGTTTGTGGGAAGCTTCCTGTCACAATGCAGACTTTGACAAAAGCAGCTGTAAAAGTCCCCAGGATATTAGCTGTCTGTTTCACATGGCTCTCTTGGTGATGGATATATCCAGGCTGACAGCTTGGTCTGCCGCTGATATTTCCAAATGCCTTGGGTACAGTACACTGCCAGGTCCACCAAAGTTATAAGTCAGCAGATCAGTAATTTGGGTGGCAGAATAGGCTGAGAGTGCCATGTGACAGATGAGAGATGAAATGCATTGATCTGACATGGCTTGGAGGGGCTGTTTCAGGTGTTCCTGTGAATTTCAACTAGACCGCTGTTCACATTGTATAAACTACAGCACAAGGAAGCAGGACCTGTGTGGTTTGCCAAGTCAGCAGCTGTTGACTGATCAGATGAACATCTAACACTACTTTATATTGATTCTTTTGTAAAGGTAGACAAGGAAGCCAAGAGCTTAAAGGTCAGCTGGTGAGAAAAATCTCTTTAGAGTTTACTCTGCTCAGAACAGCTGTAATTAATAGACTATGCAATCAAGTGGTTATTTTAATGTTTAGTGTTCATATTAATCATAAATATGCTGGAGCTGAGACTGTGATTCAACTTAATAACACTTGTCAGGAAGAAACAAAGTAACTGCTATTAAAAGATCAGTTGTGTATCATATCTAATAGGTGTATTTTTGTAGGTTTCAGAGATTTGTACGATTTTGGTTAAATATTCAAAATATACATTTTTTTCCTCTTAAAAATAACTAAATGCAGAGTCAAACACATAAATGTGTGTTTACTAAAACAATTCAAGGTCAGCAGCTGTCTTTAGATACTTTTTTCCAGCTGTCTAAAAAAAGAGTTGCAAACTGCAGAGAAACTTTCTTTAACTTTGGCCAAAAAAGGGCAATAGAAAAACCTTTGTGTAAGATGGACTGTGTTTGAAATTATATCTGGCACTACAAAATTATCCCTGTGGCCATCCTGATATCCTGACTCCTGCTAACATTACACCCGAGAACAAGAGAGGGTGGAAAAAAATGATTTTGCTTATTATGATATAACATCGACCGTTTGTTTTATTCCTCTTAGGAAACCTATTTGAGAATAATAAATAGAAAAATGTTAGATTTATTTTAGCTGTAATTAAATTTAGATAACAGAACTTAGAGGAATGACTGTTGGCCTTCAGACAATCCTTACCACACATTGTCATATTTCATGATGACAGAGAACCACCACTGTACAAGATTGATCATCTTTTCTAATGTGAAACATTTTGCTTGTCTTTTATTAATATTAAATAATGTTCATGTCTTGTTTTTATATTATCATAATGTGTTTTTATTACACAAAACAAGTATTTTTTTCAGTTGAAGTAATCAGTTTTGTTTACACCACAGTAAAGATGTCAAATGAGGCTCCTGACAAAATCAAAACGATGGCTCTTTTCTGTGTCATCATTGATGAAAAGTGGAAAGCTCTAATCACAGCATGTCAGAAGCAGCCATTTGTATTTGTGGCGACTCTAGAAAGAAAAATCCAACAACTTGAATCTATCTGAAACTGTGCCAATTAACTGCACTTCTGATGACCACAATCAGAGAATAAAAACATCCTCCCCAGTTCTGTCCGGTTCTCTGATGACCCAGACAAATTACACATCCTCAGGCAGTCCCTGCTCTGTTCTGTCCTGGCTGGGGAAGTGTTGTCAAATGACCGTAGGTGGCTAATAAGTCCTATGGTTTCCCTCTTCTTACTCCCAAAGTAGCTCTGATGTCCAAGTTAGAAACAGTCTGAGAAATTCAGGCGCTGGACAGATTGATCAGCCTTCCTGACTGACCTGACAGACCTAACAAGGAGGTTTCTTCAATCCGCCACTGAAGATGGGCAGAATGATGAAGATGAATGAGAGGAAAGAAATGGGCTGCAGAGTTAAAACTTGAAGGGCAGAGAAAAAAGCTACATGAAATAAAAAAGTCACAAGATAAAAATGAATAAAAAAAGAAATAATATATATATATTTATACAAATGTGGGGTTTGTCATAAAAAGCAATAAACAGTCTCTGTTGTTAATTGAACTTTTTACATTGACTGTAGTTGTTTGATTGTCAGTTGTTTGAGTTGTTTGTTGTGTTGTCCTGCTCCTGTATTTGCTGCCGCTTTGACAGGTCTTCATTGTAAATGAGTTTTTGTTCTCAACTGACTAACCTGGTTAAATAAAGATTAAATAAATAAAAAAAAAACAACATGTCTGCTGAGCACATGGAAGATCTCTCAGGAAAGTCAGAGTCTGACTCAAGTCTCTCATGTGTTGTAAACCAGAATGCAGAGAAGCTGCAGGCAGAGTGCCCTGATTTTATATTTAAGAACAAAGCACCCAACATCTTGACTGACTTGAAGTGCAGACGAGTTACTGAGGACATGAATAAGGAGCTGCAGGACTTAAAACCCAGCAGTGCAACACAAAGAATCCACTGATAATCAAGAAAATAGACTGATATCCAAGAATTTAACAAAGATCCTTTCAGATTTATACAAGTTATGTGTCAAATAATCTTTTCACACTCCTACACATTCAACTATTTTCAATTTAAAGCTGTATTATTAGTATTTGACCCAAGTTCAAAAATCCTGACATTACAAGTTAGTGGACCAACAACTCTGAACAACAGCAGGAAACGTTCCACACATCAGGTAACAGTTTGTCAGGGTGACCCCAACCATAAACACAACCATCATTTACAACATGAACTACCTGCTTTAACAAGTTATATTGTGAAACTAGAGGTTGAGCCAGTGAACCTAGAAGAAATGTTTTCTTCTGTTTGTCAGGAGTTTCTACACAAACTGACGTGTAGTGGTCACCTAGGAGGGGAATAAACAGTTCCAACTGTCTTTGACCATGGTCTCAGAAGACTGGTGGAACTGTTTATTCCATAGGTGACCACTACACATGCTTCTGCAACATTATCCTCACTCATCTTTATATGAAACACACAATATGTATGACTTTACAGATCAAAGGACTTTTTCATATTTTATACCCTACCTAGTCCAATATGTCTCAAAAGCAGCATCATTTACACCAAAATGTCTGTTAGTGTTAATCTGATATTCAGTTTGGAAAGAATGTGGTTGTTTAATCAGACTGATGCTTAAAAACAGATTATGATATGATTATGATATTATATACTGAGATGAACAGTGTTTTTTTTGTTTCCCTGGTTCACCCATAACTTTCAGGCAGACACTACACTAACTCTTGTCTTCACAAATAACAAAACACTAAATAAATATCATTTTAACATTGCTCCTCACCACTTTATTAACTGTATCGTATGTATCTGTATGTGTGTGAACACACACAGGATACTGACAGCCACAAACAGACTCTTTGCTTGAGGTTGTAAACTTTAGTTTCTCCACACTAGAAAACAGATGTGATCCCTCTCTCTCTCTGCCACCATGTAAAAGCCTTGGAGTGGAGTCATGTGTCACTTATGTGACAAGTTCATCCACCTCCCTTCATGTATCATCCCTGCAAATCAGGCACAACACACTCAATTATTCAGATTTGCAAATCATGAAAAAATTGATTCATTCAATCTGGTAAATTAATGTTCAGGCATTAATCATTATTATCATCATCACTGAGAGAGAAGCAGCTGCTACAGTAAGAAGGCTTATTTCATTTGTTTTCATATTCTGTAGATCCGGCAGAACTGTAAAACCTGCTGGAGATTAAAGCATCCAAACAAAAGTTTAAATAACTTCAGCCCACTTTACATTTAAAGAGGCATCAGAATAGATGTGTTTATTTTGATTGTTGCAATGCAACCATAAAATAAAACCAGAGGTAATCTTCAACCATCAGGCAATGCTGCAAGGCAGCTTAGTTCATCCAGCTTTATATGAACACTTTCTCTATTTCTAATGAACAGGATACAAGCTGACACTTATATTTCTCCAGATCATTAGGAGAAAAATATCTTCTTTGTTAGACGTAAACACAACCAGATGACAAAGATCCTGAAAGATGTAGATGTATCTGTGTGTTATTAAAGCAGAGTTACACTATCTTCTGCAGAAACTAATATATAGAAAGATACCAAGGGTGAATGTGGCTGAGTGGATTTCTTAAACTGTTACATAGGTTGTCCATTATTGTTTAAACAGTTTATCATTTCCAGCAGATATATAGACAATTTTAAAGAATAAACTTAGTTACTTTTGATTTTAATCAATTGAGCTACTTGTAAATCATTTGTCTAACTTTGTGACGTGTATCATAAATTTACAACCCATCCACTGTCACTTACCAAAAAACAAAACATAAATAATATACAAATAATTTTAACTACCATAATCTAAATCTAAAAAAAAAAACACCAAGATTTCATTTGATGAGCCAATAAGAAACAAAAGCTAGAATTGTTAAAATCTCAAGATAAATGGGTTACAAATTATGCTTTTCCTTTTTGGTTTTTAAACAAAAAAATAGGTTATTTTGTGGCCATTTATATTTATACACATGCAAACACAAATATATGCAAGTACATGCACTCTGCTGGCAGTGGAAAATGCGATGCAAGATGCAGACCTTGTGGGAGCACCACGGGGCCCGAGGTCATGCTGACACGAGGATCGCACCGACCTTGTGATTAATGAGGGCTCTGCTCCTGTGTCACAGCTTTGTAAAAACGCTGGAACCAAGTTCAAGTAACAAACAGTCAAATTTAACACTTTCAAAACTATCAAGACTTTTCATTGCCATCCAGCTGCGAAACCCAGCTGAACCACGACAAACATTTTTAAAAAATGCCCTTAAATAAGAAGCTGTGATGAAGCTCTCTGAACACGATGACAGCAGTAGGTATGAGTAGTACAAGCAGGGAGACAGAACTCCCACTGGTAGCCCACGGTGCACACAAATTATCTTAGTGTGTCATTGTGCATTTGTCATGAGGGCTGCTCTTTGCAGGTGGGCTGCAGTTATTAGTAAATACATCAATACTTTTAAACACATCAACACTGAATTTGTGATAAGCAGAGGTTTTTTTTAAACCAAGTCAACAGCTAAGCATGCTGTCTGTTAATTATATGCACAACACACATATATATCCTACCTCATCTACATGCTGCACATGCACTGCTTATTTACCATCTTTTTTTTTTTACACAAACTTTGTGCTATTCTGCACCTCTTGTTAAACAAGCACTTCTTCTCTCTCACACACATACAGAGGTTCATGCTTGTTCTTTGAGAGTGCTGGCGTGGTGATTATTCATGAAAAGGATGGTGGGGATGAGCAATCAGGGCCCAGCTCATTAATCACACTGGATGCAGACCCTTAATCTCCTCCACAGGTACAGAGGAATCCTCGGCTTCCTCTTCACGTTGCTTCCCAACACCCCTCTCTCTTTATCTCGCTCTCTCTCTCTCTTCCACCCACCATCTCATTTTCTCCCTGACGCTGTTTGCATCTCTAGCTTTTCCTCTGTCCTTCTTTAAAACCCCTCGCCCTCCTGATATCTCTAACTGCCTGTCAGTCTTCTGTTCCATCTTACTTTTTTCTTTCTCTGTAGTTTTAATGTGCATCTCTTTCTCTCAGTTTGTTCTGTATAAAAGTGCCTACTTACCAGTCTGGCTTCACTTTTTAACAAAACCACAATTGTGCTTCTCTTTCTGTAGGACCCCTTAGTGAAAAAGCCTTGTTAGGATCACAGACAGAAGAAAAGAAGACTTGTAGTAAAAATGTGTACAAAATGACATTTGTATCCATGAACTAACTCCAGTGGTTTGGTGGAATATCTCCCAGAGACTGCTGGAGTCACAAAGGCATTTAAAAAAAGAGGATTTCTAGTGAATGAAAATTCAACAAAATTGTTTTTTCCTGATTGATGGAAAAATAAAATTTAAGTAATTCCCCTGACTTAACACAGACAAATAGATTTCAGTCTTTAAAAACTGAAAGTGCAAAATGTTAGTGCTTCTTAAGTGCACAATAAAGAATTCTTATAGCAATACAGGGGGGGGGGCAGTAAAATGAACCACACTGATACCAATATTGTATATTTTTCATTTCTTTATCTGTCCCTAAGCAACAGCATGTCTCACCGGCCAATCATTACCTCCACATGATTTGATGACCCATATTGGAAACTGGCTGCTAACAACAGAAATAATTTCATTGTGGGTGTTGTGAAGGACCTGACCACACTGATGAGACAATTTATATACAGAGGACAATGCTCAGTAATGGCTTGATAATAGTTTGATGTTACAACAAAGCAAAACGGTTATTTTACTGTTTTTCAGTCAGTGTGGTTTAAACTTGTCTTGAAGCCTTTTAAACCTTGACAGCAATAAAGACAGCAATTATAAAGATAAAACATTTGTGCAATAAAATCAAGAAGACATCTGTGCTCCTTTTTGTTCAATTACTTCTTTAATTTATATTAAATAAAGCAATCTACATCTGTCTGTAAAATTTGTGCTTAAATGCTAAAAAACAGTTTTAAAAGTTTGATTTTAAAACTAGTAATTATTCCAGTGATTTGCTGCTTTATTGTCCAGTATTAGTAGGTTTTAGGTATCTTTTTATGTCCATTTAAGCAAAAACAATGTGGTCCGTGTCATACTCCTAATAAATAGTCCTTTTTGAGATTTAAATATGTAACATGAACATGACAAGAGACGAAAGTCCTTGAAAGAGAAGTTTTGGAGACAGATTGGAAACTTATCTTCCCACTCTATGATTTGATAAAACCAAGAATGTTTTAAGTCTCAAAGGCCAAAAAAAAAGCTATCCTGCTCTGAGAGGCTTAGTGGAAACAAGCTGACAGTCTGCAGCTAATCTCCCATACTTCATTTACCCAGATGAGATCCAATTCATTAAAGCTATATTCTCCTCTGACAGCAGCATAAGATCTCTGACAATCTCTGTAATCCTTCATCTTTATGGAAAGATAGACCTCCTCTTTTTCCCTCTACAGTTTTTTCCTCCTGTAAAGTGCTAAAGCATCTTCTGACAGGGCTGGCTAAGTGGTCTTTCTTGTTTTAAAGCCCTCTGAGCTTTGTGGAGGAGAGATTATGTGGCCTGCAACAGAACTATGCTCTGCAGGGGCCACAGCTTGACCTGACCTGAGAGTCCACCTCCACTGAGACTGAATGCACAATGAGATGCACTGCAAAGTCTGGGTAAATCCAAGAGTGGAGAATGTTCTGTGAGTAAATGCTTCTCCATTTATCCAGTTTTTTTTCTTTTTTTTTTGTTAATGTGGACACTTTTGAGCATTTACAAACAGTTTTTTGGATGAGAGCTCTAAGGCAAGAAGAACAGTAAGAACAATGCTTTTCTTTCACTCAACTCCCACGAGAGCATCTTACCAGAGAAACCAGTCAAGGTTAAAGAGTTCAGTGCTCTACAGAGTTCACACTGATGCAGTGGGGGATCATCAGACTGTGTGCTGTATTTTTAATCTGATTTATTACTGTACCATTTAGAAAGCTTACATCCACATCGTCTCCAGAGAGTAAAGAGAGAGGTCAATGTTTGACCTGACAAAATAAAACAAAAAGTAGAAATAAATGTCACACATATACAAAAGAACACATTTAATGTTCTTCTCCTAAAAGAAGGTCAGTCTCTGCTTATTTGGGCTCTGATATTGAAAAAAAAAACCAAATGTAATATTAAAAAGGGGTAATATATATTTTACAGGTATGTACAGTGTTTGAGAAAACACGTTGGCCATTACTGACAATTTACTGAAAAAAATAAAATCGTCAGACATGTTGACCGACATGATTCTCTCTGCCTGATATTTTTTTCAGTGGACAACAGAGATCTTCAGTGATTGGTTGGCTGCCGCAATGAGTTCTATCCAGGATTTTGATTGGTTTAGGCACCAGAACTGTAGCCACAGCAGTTGACAGTTTTAACTATAACTAGTTGTTATCTGGCTACCTCCCTGTAGCCAGATGTTATCTGGCTACAGTGAGGTAAGCTCATTTCTTCGTAATTTCATAAATTTTTGAATGTTTTCTTGTGTTTCTGGTGTTTTCCCTTGTTTCAGCATAATTTCTTATGTGATAACTCCTACTTTTCTGATCAATTCTGTCGGTTTATTAGATTTTTTTCGAGCAGCATGAGTAAACCTATGATAGAAAATTAAAAAATCATTTATTATTATTTCTATTAATACTCCAGCCAATCACAGCAATACTGTTTCCTCTCTTATTTTCCCAAATATGCTTAAGTGGCTATATGGGAGCTCAAAGGTCACCAAGCCTGGAACCAAGCCAAACTACAAAATAAAGAGAAGTATTAGGAATGAGGAAATCAGCACAAGAGGAAAAGGTGAGGAAGATGAGGAGCCTGGAGCAGCTGTAACTCCAGCTTCTACTGCAGTGACTGTCTGAAGAGGACAGGGATGTGCCAAACTGTAGTGATTCAGATGATGATGCAGATCATGAGAGCTTTGATGAACAGGACTTTGAGACCAACTGTAGGAAATTAGAGGATTACTGCTGCTGCACTTTAGATTTTAGTGCCTCTTTTGAGGAAAAAATTACAGTAATTTCAATAATTCTGAATTGTAATCTGATATTTATTGCTAATAAGTGTTTTAAGTTCACATTTGTATCTTTATTATATCGATAAAACTCCTATATGTTGAAATTAAAGTGAAAATAATGCAAATGTCACTACAACATCTGTGGATTTGAAGCATGGAGTACATTGTCCTACGTTGTTAGTTGTTTAGTGAACGCTCTTGCTTAGTAACAGATAGCCATTGCCTTGACTTTGGTTCAAGTCGGTGAAGATAGTCGGGTGAAGAACTCTCAGAACCTCACCTAGTCAGACACTTCAGGCCCACGTTACTAATTCAGCGTCTCCTGGTTGCTTTCAATCAAAGATCAGAGATGAAGCGCTTTTCTGTATCCTTCTCATAAATAGAATACGTCCAACATGGAAGTTTCAAACAAAAGTTGCTCTGTGTGTAGCTTTGATAAGCTCAGATAATAGATGAGACCGACTGGTGGTCTGGTCCAGACCGAGAGGTTCTCCCTTTGACTCAAAACCTCACAGCCAAACACTGGGTGTGTAGAACAATTCCATATCTTTATCAAGTACCTTTGAAAACACTGTCAATTTTTTTTTAAATAAATTTGATTTTACATCCTAGCCTATCTAAACACCTTGAATTTGACCTCAGTCGCTCTAAGAACATCCTACAGTTACCAACACTTAATTTAATTAAATGAAATTAACTTAAATAAATAAACACTCCCACTCCGTGGGGCAGGAGCTTGGCTGCAGACTGAGCTTCAGGAAGGAGCATTGTACCAGCAAATGTTTAGGCAGCTCCAGTAACTACAACAGGAGGTTCAAAAATTCCTCAAACATGCATGAATAAGCAACACACTGAGTATGGTGTTGATGGGGGAATAACTCTATAACAGGATATAAAGCTACTCTTTAAGCACATTGAATGAATAAAATTAAATACATCTTTAAAAAATGGTTTACAAAATGTTCTTTGGTTTTGAAAATTGTCAATATGAATGTCAATATTCAAACTTCTCTAATTCAATGTGATTATTCTACTCAGGCAGGATCTCAGGGTGTAAAAGAAGCCACTAACCTCAGCATGAATGTCCTCTCAAACCAAGTCTGATGGAGGCAGATAACAGCCTCTCCTATCTCTAAAATCAATCTGTACCTTTACATATTTGCTTTAACACTTGTTGAGAACAAGCAGTCATTGTTCAAGTTTTGTGATTGATGGGCACAGTACTGATAGTTTAGGTTACACATTTTTAATAATAAAAAATCCCTTTATAGAGAAAATGGTTTAAAATAAGGCAAGGATGAGGCTGGCTTTAACACTAGAACTATTAGTAAAAAACAAAGCTGAATCCTGCCTCATTGATCTGTTTTGACAGAGTAATTTGGGTGAGAAATGGAGCAGGTTCAAATGTTGTCAACTAAAATAAAACAATACACTTCCTGTCACAAATGCAAAATGGAATAACATTTTTTATTGATGTAAAGTTTGACCTTCATCTTTCCCCAGGTTATATGTAAAAACATTTTTACTGCATGTTCAGATTTGTTGCAAAGAGGAACATTTGCATTTTTGGTCATTTGATCTTATATTTTAATTTTTGTATAGAAATATTGCTAAATAAATTATTTTGTAAATGAAATCAACACATGTATAAAAAAGCCTTGTGAGATGATTAATACTACAAGTTCAGGATGTAAAATCTCTGCAACCATAGATGATACTATTTGATACTTTATCTAATATCAAAGAAACATTTTGCCAACTTCTCCAAACGCTGTGCTTTTTATGTGGTATTTAAATTTTACCACTGCAAGCAGCCTTAAAAAAATCTAAATATGTCACTTTGTTTCTCTTTTACAAAGCCCAATATATTTTATAGATGTTTTGTTTTAACACTGATCTGTTGCATACCACAGGTTCTGCTATTCTTTGATAATTTGTCTTTCATGTATACATTTTACAGTTTTTAGAGGTTAAAGAAATACCAGTTTCACTTAGTTTTTAGATTTTCCATTTGATGACATTAACTGTGTAAAAGTTTGACTGAACATCTGTTCTGTTTTACTTGTTTTACTGTTACTGTCAGACTTTAACTTTAGAAATCCAAGTTCATTTTGTTCTTTAGTCTTAATTTACTGTACAAGTACAAATCATTGGTTTTTGGAAATCTTTTAAAAGTAATGTTATTAGGTACAGTTTGTTACTGATTTAGTGTCTGCATTTAGAGCACAAATTATTACTCAAGCAGTCGCTTGTACTTTGAATAAGTGCTAATGAACAGTCTGAAGTCTTTTATTATTGCTTGAACTGACCAAACAAGGTTGTTTTTGTGCAGGTAATGTTTTACAACTACAGTTTGAATTCCTTTTTGGGTTAAACTGCTTTCACTTGATCAGTTCACAGGTAAAAAAAAAAAGAAAAATTATTTTAAAAAAGGCTGATTAATTAAAAGAAGAGGCACTGCTCCATTGCTTTTTTTATAACTCAGAAGGTTTTTAAAAAGCTCTTGATGAGCTGATGAAGTTGATTAATTGCTGCATAATTTCCTCAAAGTACTCTCTCACTGCCATGGGATGAATTATGGGAGAGTAAAGTTTGTCTACAGCACGTTTACACCACCCTACTAAATTATTATAGATCCTCCAAGCATGACAGGAGTCGTGCAAATAACAATAAAAGTTTCAGGCTAAATACCTGCATGCTCCCTGATTAAATTATATGCAGGCAGAACAGCGACTGGGGGGTAGAAGTGTCTGTTTAAAGTGAAAATGACATGGGAATGGTTCCCGAGCGGACCTGTAATGACCCGTGTGTGTTTACAGGAGATAGTATGCTAATTTCTGCACACACTGGCGGTCACATTAAGGATGCAGGTGACCAAATTCATACACTGCAAACTATCGACAGAGGCTCAGATACTGCTGATCCAGAGTTCTGTTGTGATGCTAATTTGTACTTGCAGTCCATTGTGAGAGGTACACAATGAGGTAGTTTAGAAGAAAAGACTATTTTTAAATAAACATGGAATTTATTTGAGAACACAAGTTTGCAAAAAAGATCAAATACAATTCTGATATGATTGAATTTCCTTTTTTCCAAGATTGTTTGGGCCTAGCAGTGTAGTGTTCACTCTATCATGGTACCAAAACTCAAAGTTTTCACTCCGCCCGCAGTTTTGATGTGTCGTCTTAACAAGGAGCTTGACGTGTGTAACCAGTGATGGGAATATGGCCTGGAAAAAACATCAAGAAATCCTCTGCATCTTTTCAGTTCAAAGTGACTTCTGAGCTTTAACCCTGCAGCCAGCTCAGCACATGTGGTGTTAGAAGACTGGGGTGAACAACAGCTTGTTGTACACTCAGCTGAGAGCTTGTTGCTCCCAGCTGAGTTTACCAACAGTCAGCTGGGACCGAGCATCATTGAGAGCTGCCAGAGAATCAGGCTGCACTCGTGAGAAATGAGACCTTGGAGATTTGAGATTACCTGCTCTGCTATCATCATCCTCTCGCTCGGTGTGTGTCGAACACACTCACTTCAAAATGTTTGACTGACTGAGCTGCTTGCAACTGTCAGGGCTGCACTTTCAAGGTCAAATGAACTCAAAAACTCTGGCTGTAGAAATTCGATAGTCACTAAATGACATTGGCTGATAGAAGCACTCAGCAGAGCTGCTATAATTCTTTTAAACAGTTAAGGAAAAGCTCAGGCTCACTGAATGAAAAACATGGCAAAACCAATTTAAGCTTCTGAAAAAAAAGTGTTTTTCTTCTAATCCTTTTCTACAGAAATGCACAAGGTCATGTAGTGCTTTACAAGAAAATTAAATGTGTTTGTGTTTGGCTTCATCTACAAAACGTTTAATTCTGTGCACATTCTGAGCTGCATTGACCCTCATTGTGACAAAGTAACTGACAACTTCTGTTTGAAGCCAATATTAAGTGTTTTTTATTAACACTAAAACTTCTAAATAAATATTCACATCCGCATAAACTTACTGCAATGCAGTGCAAACACTCCCAAATCCTTATAAATTCAAAATATATATAAATTTTAAGTGCAAAGTAACAAAACCTTGCCATAGTTGAGAAATAAAATCTTAAGTCAGTCACCGACAGCTGAAGAGAATATTGGATTATATTTTTCTGCATTGCATCATCTAGTTATGAAAGTTATACGTTTGATGAATTTCAGAATATATAGTTGAAAGCCTTTGTGCTGTGCATAGCTTAATATAGCTGGAAAAAGCTCATTTTGTTGATAAATTATATATCTGTTTAAAGATCAGGTTTAGCCATTTGTGCTTCAAAGAGCTGCAATCTTTTCAGTGGAAAGCATCAAAGAGTGAAGCACAGATGGTGTTTTGAATTCTTTCATTTTAATATAAACATGTTTGAATAAATAATTAAATTATCAAAAAATATAAGGCTCATAAAAAAAATATAAAACCTACAATTGCAAACATTAACTTTATATAAATCTTATTTTCAGTCAATAAACTTGGATATAAATTGGTACAAAATCTTATTTGAAAAGTCTAGAAAATGACTCAACTGACTCATTCCACCTCCTTTTTCTGCTCCTCATTCCTTTTTTATCTGCCTAATTCTCTTCCTTTGTTTTTAATTTATTCCTTTAAGTAGCCTTTACTACTGCCTCAAACTTTTCACTGTATATATTTTTAATTTATACAAAGTCCCAGATTTATACTTATCTAAAAGAGTATGACTTTCCAGTTTTCTAGTTGCTGTTGAACAGATCAATAGTAGAATACAATATAAATTATATAATTTATTGTTTTATAGTATTTTCTGTTTCTGAATCAATGAATTCACATGTTCACTTTAACAGTAATTAACTGCTTTCCAAGATCTAATAAATTTATAGAATTTATACTTCTTCCTTTTACATTTCTTAGATCTTTTGTTTTTAGATTCTTGACATAGAATTTCTCCAAATTCTGTTTTCCCTTCATCCCAACTAATGACAAAACTGGGTTAACAGCATATTTTTGCAGCAACCAAAGTCTGTGTTAGTTTTTGTTTTAATATAAAGAAGCCAAAAGTATTTAGCATGTGTGAGTGGTCAAGATCAGTGGTTCCCAAACTTTTCAGCTTTTGACCTACAAAATACCAGCAGCAGAGACCTGTGACCCCACAGGTCATTGTTTTCATGTCGAATAAACAAGAGCATAGTAACAATATTTATTACTCTGTTTTTGTCCATTTTAAGTACACCAACTTTACTCTTTTGTAACAAAAAAGGAAAAAAATGTTGTTAGTTGTAATTTTTAAGTGTAATTAATTCAGAAAATCTTTTTAGGACCCCACCTTGATGTTTTGGGACCCCACTGTGGGTCCCGACCCCAACTTTGGGAACCATTGGTCTACATAGTTGTGTCAGTATTTCAGTTGGAAACCACCTCATCTTTCTGCTTTCATTTTTTTCCTATTTCTCCTTGTTTTTTCTTTATTCCTTTATAAGGTCAGAGTGTTTGTCTTCTGTTTCAGTTTAGTTATATCAGCCTCTGTTGAAAGAAAACTTTTTCATTGAACACAACCTTATCACTATTGCCACGACAACTGGATCAACTTTAATGATTTGCACAAACTGATGATTGCCAAAAAAGAAAGAAAAACAGAATTCTCTGAGGGCATTTGTTGGGTATTTCTTTCTCTCATACCAGTGTACCCAAAAGCTAAAGTTATCCAGCTGTGACGGATTTTATAGTTGCACTTTAACCTTGATTGGCTATTTGCTCTTCTATAAATCTGCTACCTATTTTTTCTCCATTAAAAAATGGTTTTTATGACCCTTTCTGTTATTTCTGTGTTCTGAAAGCACATTTTCAAAGCTGATGAAGGTATAGGCACTGGAGGGGATTTTGTTGAGTAAGATGAGGGAAACAGAAGGACAGAACTCCCATGCAAGCACGCACTAAGCGGCAGAGGTAAAACTCACACTCATTTAGATGCACACTAGCTGGAAATTGAAGAAGGGAGTTAAAATAAGGAGGAGAGAGTAGAAATTGTTCCAACGCAGAGGAAAGACAAAGACCAAATCAATAGAGACATGATAATAAATTATGTCCTTGCTAGAAACGAGTTAAAGAAGAGAGATAAAAGCAGACCACATGCTGTGCTACTAACAGCCTGGAGGCTGCTGCCTGTGAATTATGGTGCGCTGGAACACATTCTCTGCCCTTGGGACCCATTGGTGGCAAACGAAACAGAAAGTTAAAAAAAAAACTGAAGTAAGAGAGTCACTGTGAGATGAAGAGACTAGAAGAGAGATGTCAGAAGTGATAACAGGTCAAAGCAAAGCCCCTCCTGGCCCTGCAAAGCACGGATTTACATCTCTTCGGGTAATTAGAGACATAACGATGAAATTAAAGCAGCAGAAATGAAAGATGGATAGACTGAGCAGGGATTCTGAGAAGAGAAGACTGGATAGAATTATTCAGGATGTGTAATTATAAGATATATTAGATGTCTGATAGAGCAGTGAGTGTTCCTCCAACCAGAAGTCATGTCTTAATAATCTTTACATGATTCTCTGGATGCACTGACAGGCTTTAACAAGGGCCCCCCCCCCCCCCCTCCACCCCACCCCAGTGTAACTTTATGTTCACTTTGAAGCTTGAAGAAATAATCATCATGTCAGAGAAAGCAGAAATGTGTCTTCTCTCTTTGTTCTTCTTTAAAGACACCCTGCTGAGATTGTTACAATTTGATTCAGACTAGTCTCTACAGCTCCTAAGTTAAATGAACTGTTTACATAAAGCTGTTCAGTCCCAGACTTTTTAAAATAAACTGAGTGCACTGATTAGAAATTGCAGACAAATATTAAAATCATGTCTGTAAGATGATTCAAGGATTGAAAACTGATTCCATAAAGTTGTCAAAAAGTCTACTAATGTACAAATAAAACAAAATTGTGCCACAAAATGCACAGTGATCAGTAAATTGTAAATATGAAACTTATTAACACTTAGAAGCTTTAGTTTATCCTATTTTGTGTACACACACACACACACACTTGTTGATCTTGATTTAAATCTGTAAGAAGCTTGTTTGAGACCCTGTCACACTAACATTTGCACAACTTGTGCTGACCAATGTAAGGTTTGGTTTGGTCGGCTCATTGCTCAAAAAAAAAAAAAAACATCTGTCTAGCCTGCTGTAAAAAACGCTGAACAAAACACACCAACATTTCAGCACACTTTTGATCTCAGAACAACAAAAATGCCACGACCAGGAGGATATGCCACAGGGTGAACAGTAACTGCTGCTGCTGCTGACTGATCCAGGTCGTGGACTAACAGGCTAACAGTGAAACACTGCTCCGCTAACAAGCACCACAAACTTTTTTCCAAACCGTCCTCCTCCGT
>JAUBOC010000028.1:5507839-5526638 GCA_032275365.1 Anablepsoides cearensis | reverse complement strand
TTTTTCTTGTTTTTCTTTTGTGTTTTTCCTTGTATATAAAATTGTTGTTTTTAATGAAATGAATAAACTTAAACTAACTAACTAAATTTGTGACCAAATACGTCTTAGACAATTATGCTATGAGGCTAGCGATATGCATCTTTGTGGAAAGAAAATACTAAAATTCTCTTTCTTGTGTTTTACACCTGCTAAATTCTAGAGAGCCTCACAATCATTTTGTTTTGTAACTTACACACAATTGCACTACTGACAGCTCTGATTTGAGACTGATAATCTATAATAGAGGTGTCCTGGAGGGCCACTGTCCTGAAAGTTTTCCTGGTTTTCCTGCTTCAACACACAAACAACAACAGGTGTGATGGAGCAGAGAAATTTCTAAAACATGCAGGAAAGCAGCGCTCTAGGACCAGGATTTGATACGCCTGACATATAAGATATAAATGTAAGGATTTAAGGGTTTGTTATGGGTCAAACATTTTAAAACTGTCTAAATGGTCATTTTTGGCTTTTTATAAAGACCTGTAAACGTTCATGCCTAAAGCTGCAGCCTATGCCATAAGCTTTGAAGTAGTATTGATAAGAGATGCTCACATCCCAAACTTCCAATACCGAATTTACAACAGAACTATATAAAATTATTGGAAACTAAAGCACTGCTTTGAAAAACAGAGCCCACATGCTAGGACTTGTACTTAATTTAGCTTTCACTTCATTCTGAAGTGGGAGTTCTGGATCTGCGGGCCAGATGGTCTATGGTTCACACCAGCAGGGGAGCCGCACCATGAAGCCCAGGTTGTACAGAAAGGGTTCAATGGCAGTCAATGGCTGGGCTTTAGGCTGCTCATGGTTTGATAGATCAAAGATCTGTAGTTAAAGAGGCTCTGCAGGCCCTCTGCAGGAGTGGTGCTGGGTTAGTAGGTAAGACTTTAGGGAAGGCTTTAATGGCTTATTTAATGGAAAAATCAGTGTTTAAAAGCAGAGTTTTCTCATGAAACAACTTTATCTAAAAAGGTGTTTTTCATGTTAGACTACCAAACTTTTATGTACTTTACATTTTAAAATTGTAACACTTCTGTAACAACACAATTTCCCACAGCCGAAATTGTGTTGCAGAAGTAAATACAGACCTGGGAGGAACTTTTGTAAACAGAAAAAAGTAAGAGCCTACTTTTCTGAGTTCCTGCAAGCTATTCTGCTGTATCCACTAATCCTTTCTGTCATCCCACAGCACATTATATTGAACAGTTACTGATATAGAGCCTGCAGGGCACTTAGTTTTAGCTCTTTTAACTGTTTAACTAAACAGAGACTGACTTGGAGAGTGTCAGGCAGAGCTGTACCTCCCACACGCATAAATCTGACAAATGTCAGCAGTAGTTTATTGCCGTCATGATGCCAGGTGGCTCAGCTTACCAGCAGATTTGAATATGAAGGTTTTATTTTAGTCAGGGATTTCATGGAGAAAAGGTTTGTTTAAAGATTTCTTCTGTATTTTATCTCCTTCCAAAGTAATTGGTTTAGAAAATATTAGTCCACAGTCTAGGTTTAATTAGAATTAAACCCAAATGGAACGGTGCACCTGTCTCACTCTTAGATTAACAAAGTCTATATATGTCTACCAAGGTAATAGCATTAAAAAAATGTGTATTTGTGTGAGTGCAGAGGTTTATATGTAGATCTGTGTTCAAGTCTTTATTGCTGATTGCAAGCTTTTAAGTGTGTATATGTTTTTAAAAAAACCTAGGAGGTTGATACAAATGTGTAATTAGCTTTAGAACAAAATATACCACTTTATTTATTTTATCCTACCTGTTGCTGTCCATAGTCCTCAATCTATGTTCTCTCAAATAGGAATAAAATTGACCAATTTACCTGATATGAAATGACATTTTAAAACCCTCAGCCACAAAGCAGACACTGAGTCAAAGTGCAGAGTTGTTGTTCCGAATAAACGTGATAAATTAATCTCACCAGATGTTCACATTTATTTCGGATGTCCCTACCTTCTTGTAAATCTTTAATTAACACCGCTGATCCCTGTGTGTTGCTAAATTAAATCAAAGATCTAAGGGATGATTCCCAGCCTGTTATTGATAATGGGCTTCAATTAATTGAGTGCTCCTGAAGCATCAATCCTGCCTCAGTGGCAAGCAGCTGTTTGAGTAATTAAGCATTTTGTGCATTCAGTCAGAGCCACTGCTTCCCTGCTGATGACTTCAAAGGTAAGAAATAAGTACTGTTTAAAAAATGTCTGAGGAGACAAAGCCCTAACACTTGATCTAAAACCATGAGGTCTGAGGGTGTTTATTCATGGAAGATTAAGATATTGTGTATAAATTTGTTTGAAATATATACATTTACAGTAAATAGTAGTGGGCCTGCCTGACAAAATGGACCAATGGTTTTAAAGACATAAAACACTCATTTTACAAACTAGCTTAACCTTTAAACTGATGTAAAACATTTGACAACGAGAAAGCAGCTTAGCGACAATGTCCCTGGCCACATTCAGCATCACAGAAATATATAAGAAACATTTTCTTGCAGAAGATACAAACATAAAACTAAAAGCGAAAAAGGAAAAACTTCATTGCCATGTCATGTGGACAAGAAACATGTCAAAAGGTTAACGAGACATTGTACATACAGTCATTTTTACACTCAGAATAGCTTGACTCAATGAGAAATATGTCAATAGTGTATTCTGTGCAGCTATGAGGCATTTGGAGAAGCAATGCAGTGGCCTGAATCACTGTCACAAAACCCAGGAGAATAAATGTCTTTTTGAGTTGGACAGATTATTGTAGGCTGTTTGAAGGACAGATAGGGAGGGACAGTCATATTAAGCTGGGCTGGAATATGGGGGGAAAACAGGGGGCATTCAAAGCCCCAGCTGACTAGACAGGTCTCGCCTCCAGGATCAAAAAGAAGACAAAAGGAAGGTAGAGAGAACACAGCCAGAAAATTACTATAGGATATGAGTACAGAGTAAAGGAACACAGATAAAGTGAATCCAAAATTAGAAGAACATAGAAATAAAACAAATACTTTTTTTAGAAGGAGAGTAAAATGTTAAGGTCCTGTCACACTATGACGTTTTAGACCACTTATGTACTGTATTTAAAAAAATCTATGCTGAAAATGGAATTAAAAAAACAACTGGAAGTCTCTTTTAGGAGTGTACTGTATACTGTAATGTTAACAAATCAAAAATTTTATTTTATTAGTAATTTAGACATTCATAAGTTGGCATAAGTTGTCTCAAACGTTAGTGTGATAGGACCTTTATTACAAACATGTAAAGATAAACTTGGTCTGAAAGCACAATCCATTTCTAAAATGTTTCTTCTTACATTGAACATAAAAAAATGAACTTTATGGTACAACAACTAATTTTATAAACAGTTTCTCAAAGAACAACTACACCTCAAGTTAAAAACTGATTATTAATAAACACTGTCATACTCAAAGGCTGATTTTTCTATCCAGAAACATTGTCCCAACCTGGAGTAATAACAGAACCAAAATAAATGCAATGTAAGACAGGGGACCAATAAAGCATGGTTGGATTAGCATAAGATCATTTATATTTTAGACTGAGAAAAGTTAGAATAAACTTGTACGATGTTAAGCTGTTGTATTTTTTACCATACTGTGTTTAAAAAATAAAATGAGAAGGACCAAAAAGGTTTTCCTATTTTTATGCAATAACACAAAATACACTCGGGTGTTAGCAAAGAAAGAAAAAAAAATGACTGATTGTGCAAATCTGTAAAAAAAAGAAGACAGACGACCAGGATGGGGCCTGAGGGATAGAGAATGAAGCGGATGAGTGAATAACTAGTAAGGGCAGAAAGAGGGAGGAGCGGGAAAAGAAGGTGGCAAAGCAGAGGAGCAGAGGGGGGGAAAGAAGAGAAACATGCAGATGGCTTGGAGAGCTAGGTTGAGGCTCCGGGGACGCAGAAGAGAACAGGCTGGGACAGACATGATGTAGCTGCAGGGATGGTTGCTTCATTGCGCAGTTTGCGCTAGAAAAGAAGGCAGAGATAGAAGTCACTCTGTAAGCTCTGGGGCTTAAAACCCAGCGTGTGTGTCAGCTGGGGTAGGAAGTGTGTATGCCCTGTTGTTGAAGCTCCCAGGCCAACCACAAATGCGTCGTTCCATTGAAAATTACCTTGCGGGGGGGCAAAAAGTTGCATTTAGTTCAGTTTCCTGTGTTCATTTTAGCTGTGTTTTATTTCTTTTTAGAACGGGACTGTTGCTGCTCCTCAGAAGCAATTACTGAAGCTTGAGAATGCAGTGTTTGTTTACCATGAAAGTGACCTGCCACTCAGGATTTCAATTATCAGCCTCTATGCCTGTGAAGCACAGCTTACACACTGAAGAATAGCATCCTGTGTTTTGCAAAGATAAGGCAGACACCTGCTCAGTCCACAATGGATATGACTACATCAAACTAGATAAGAAAACTATTAAAACATTTGATGTGTGCATGAGAAGGTGCTGTTATCTGACAGGGGAATTGTCATCTTTGCACAAGGCAACAAAATAAACAGAACAAGTGGTAACATTTGATGGGATAGTACTGTCTTTTAACTTGTCATATTTTTTTATTTGATATATTGTAATTGTATTACTGGGTTAAATGAATCACTGCTGGGAGAAAGCTGCTCAAGACAAGACTTGGTGGTGCTAAAAATATTGTCTTCAACAAAAAATACAAAAAAATCCCAAAACAACTTTAATTCTATTCTGTAGTTCAAGATGTTTCACTTTCTATCCGGGAGGCTTTCTTCTTGTTTTTGTGCGGGTCTTTATAAATATTGCAATGAGTACCTTTTAAAGTGTGATAAAATCTAAGTGAATAAAAATGTCAAATTTTGTTGTGTGCACTTGAGAAAAGAAGTTTATTTCTTTTAGGGGCTGTTTTTTTCCCATTCTAATTGGGGATTACTATTCACTGCTATAATAATGCAGTAAATATTGGCCACAAACTTAAGACGCTGTAATTATGCCAATCAGCAGTCCAGCATTAAATTATACTCAAACACATCCAAATTCAGGGATTAGTAAGCAGAGCTGTGTCGAGTCATAAGTCCACCGTGCACTGCAAACAATTTGTTTGCACTAAGCTGTGTGGAACTGCTGGTAAGTTATTAAATGGTCATTTCTCACTGTGAGGTCACAGGTTGACCACTTGAGTAGACATACATTTTGTAAAGTGGCTCTTAGAAGACAATTCTAATCACTTGCTCAGACAAATGCTTAAAAAATGGCTTTAAATGAGTAAGCAGCAAAAGGAGTCAAACAGCTGAATGAGTAACTGGAGTGAATAGCAGGACTTACCTCCCACCCAGCTGTAAGTAATTCATTTGAATTGTAGTGACTAAATTATATGAAACAGTATTCATCAATGACATCCTAAATTGCTATGTAGCACAATAATTTGACTGTCTTTTTATAAACATATTTTGTTCTAAGCCAGCACCATCTTTGTAGTAACAGAGGTGTCACAAAGCTGAGTTACTGTGAAAAGCTCAACACCTACCAATGATTGTACAGTCCTAAGACTTGCAGACAGGCTGATAACGCTGCTTGACAACATTAGCTTCTGTATGTGGCTACGGCAGAATTTTATTCTTCAAACAATCTACCCAAAAATAAATTTGTGAACTGCATCTGCAGCGCTGTTATACAGGATACCAGCAGGCAGAAGCACAGCACAGGGACCAGATGAAGTCTCAAATCAAGTAAAGTCCTTGCTAACATTGACATCTTTAACATAAGGACTATAACACAAAGGTCAAAAACAAAACATTCACACTAGCCAGGTTCTCTGAAGACATCTAGTGGGATATGCTTGAAAACAATAACGTGGCTGATAACTTCCCTGAAGCAGCTGTTGGGGTCATTACTCCCCCTGGATCTTAGAATTAGAGCATTCTCTGCAGTCAGCGGCTTATGGTACAATGGTAACTCAATGATGCAAATAACCCCTGTTGTGCTGAGAGACTAATAATGAATGCCAAGGGCAGTGTGTCACTCAATACATCAGGGCTACAGCAGCTTCCTGTTCTGATGATATGAAATTAACAAACAAAAAGTTAAAAAAATTGTTCTTCCCAAAGGACAACAAGTGAGGACCACCTTGCTTTCAACCCAGTATGCATTTCTTCAATTCATTTTATTGTGTTTATACTCATTTTGATGTAAGCAGTTCTATTGTTTCTCATTCACATCATAAGCCAAAAAGGATTGCATCAAATGTGAGTACTGTGTGACCCATCACAAATCAAATTGCTCATTCAAGATTAAAAAGTAAAAAAGTCTGATAAATATATATTACACCTCCACGGCTGATGCAAACCAGCATCATAAAACAAATTCAATTACTATTTTCTACATATTTAATGAAAAATTCATTCTTACATCAAAATCTCTAACTTATGTTGATGGAGAAAAAAAAAACATGAGAACAACTAATTTCCTTTCGTTTCAAGTTTCAAATACAGGCTATTTGAAAGACACTTTAGAGTTAAGTTGCTATCACAGAATAATAAGACTGAAAAAGTTTTGATGTGCAGCTTAATATAGAACTTCACATTTTCATGCGAGGAGAGGGCTCAAACATGTAAGTAACTCAAATACCTTGTTCAATTACAGGTCTGTGAGAAAAGCAGTGATTTTGTTGGGAATTGGGTCTGACAGAGAGCTGTCATCACATTGAGCTGTGATAGTTGTCGACGTGGGCTCGTTCTTTGCCCTCTGGTCAAACTGTAGAGCTGGCAGAAGGGAAATGTAAAATCTGACAGCCCACATTGCACAGGGCAGTGAAGGGAGTGTTCAGCTATCTTTTGCCAGAAACATCAGGAGAAATCATCCGAAAAAAGTTCTGTAAACAGAGCAAGAGAACAGTACAAAAAATGTCTTTCAGGCTATTGCACCAAAGCATACACGGAATGGACACAGCAAATGTTTTATGCTGATTCAGTTAACAGTTGACATTGATGTAACCTAAATCAACTAAAATGATTTCATTGTGAATAAAGTGATGTGAGGACTTGCACTTAATCAAAGGAATGCTTTTGATTAGGAAATTGCTTCGCTGATTATATGATACTTGTGTTATTTTATGAAAAACTGTTTTGGAAGAATATATTATGTTATATAACCAGCATAATATAGTTTGAGATGTTTTGTTGAATTTGTTTTGATTTATCAGGAATTTCATTTAATTATATGTCCAATACTGACAAAAATATATTAGGAAGGGATTAAGTAAATGTACACCTGAGATTTAGGACACAAATAAGCCTTCTAGTTTTTACCAGGCTTCAAAGGGATCAATCAATTTGTACTTGAATAACAGCAGATCACATTACACAGTGGAGTTTTGGTATCAAAAATTGATCTAAAATGCAATATCATCATGCAAAAAATATTTTTTTTGTTTCTACAAGAATTAAAGGATTAAGCTAAATGCAGGTATTCACCTGTGCTTCATTAGCTGGTCATCAGAATGTGAGGGAACATCCATTAAAAAAAGAAGAATTTTGCTGCTCTGAAGGTTTTGAATGTGTGTTCAGTGGTCTGAACTCAGAGCAGCAGATGTTACTGTCCATCAATCCAGAATGTGTTATAGAGCCATTTCCAATCACTTTGAAGTCCATCAATCTGCTGTGAGAGAAATTTCTCAGAGATGGAAAACATTCAAGATAGCTGCCAATTTTTTCCAAGTCCTAGCAAGGTCAGACCATGAAATGCTCACAGAAATGGCAAGAAAATAATAAGGCCAAGAGCTATACCTCCAACTCTGCATGTCTTAGCAACCTAAATGTTGAATTTTATGACAATTAAAAGTGGACTGATGAAGTATAGTTAATTTAAAAGGGTTGTGAGGAGGAAAAAAAACTATTGTCTCTAAAATTTATTATTTAATTATTTTAAAAAAATGTAATCAACATTAATACTGATTGTAAAACACAAGTTGTATATGGAAAAGAAGCACAAGAGAATCAAAGTAGTAATGATTTAGACTGCTGAGAGACCTGGAAGTTTTCGATCATTCATGAAGTAAATTAAATATCTGAATCTTCTCTCAACTGGAGTTATGCAACCGATTCTAAACAAATGCAGCAAACAGAACCAAGTTGTTTCTACTAGCCATTCAAATTACAATCTTCAACTTGATAAAATGTTGACAAATGCTTTGGAAGGACATTTAGTTTTGGTTCTTAATGTAGTCCTGTAAACATAAACAAGCTGAAGCAACACTGTAGAAAATATTGATCAAAGCTTTTTTTACAACAATATAAAATAAAGTGAAGATAATTGAGTTATTGCTGCTAAAAAGGTGCCTTAATAAGGATTTTAGTTTGCTTTTCACACACACTGCTTCTGGAGTCATTTTAGTCTTTATCATTGTTAGATTATGCCATGATCAGAATATATGTGATCTGTTCAGTTTCAGGATATATGTATTTACATTTAAAATGTGGTTAGGACACTTGATTTTTTATTTTTTGTTCCAATGCCTAAATTAATTAGTGCCAAGAATCAGCCATGTTGGTGGTCCAAAAAGGAACCATGTTGGACCACAAAGCAAGCCGATTTAAATATTTAAATGCAACCATCTGTGATCCAAAAACCCTACCAAACAGTAGGTGGAAATAAAATAATTGCCAACAAAACATCTCTACCACCTTCCTCCTTTAACAGACCTTGTCACTTCTGTATTTTTGCCAGAGTATTTGCTCTTGATGTGGCACGTTCGTCACAGCACCAGCGCCAAAAGACACCATGTGCATATCTCAGAAAAGCCAAGCACTTGATGCCCTGGGATTGAGAGTGGGTTGCAACTGAACACAAACAGTTTTTAGTACAAGCGTATGAATGTGTGCTCCTGTGTTTGAGTGGGTCACTGTTTGCATTTGTCAGTAACATACCCTGCAGTATATATGACGTTTTCTACTCAGGGTCACTTTGCCTCAAGATGTTGTTTGTATTTTCATTTATTTTATTTTTTATTTTTCCAGGCTCACACTCCACTTAAGCTCTGAACCAATTTAACACAGTCCGGGAATGTAGAGAGAAGCTTGACAGAGTCACTCAAATCCCTGTCTGCAGTATATTGGGGGCATGGGAAGAGAAAAATGAGGGTAAGAAATGCAGGAGAGCAAAGCCGTCAGTAAGGAGGGGCAACAAGGGGAAAAAAATAGATCTACATTTGGATTAGACGTGAGCAATGTGCTTCTGTCTTATACAACTAAACATAAGCTCCCTGCAAATGTCTTGTTTGCTACTTGGAATTGAACTCTGCTGAATAACAATATTTGAAGATTTTATTAACTGAAGTTAAGATTTCCATTATTCATGTTTATAAAGTAGTGTTAAGGAGCATCTACTAACCCTAACCTAACCTGCAAATTGAAAGGTAGGGCTAAAGCAACACATTGGTCACTATTTTTAAACATTTTCAGATATGATTTTCTGAACATGTTAACACAGCCGACTCTTACTGGCTGGTTTTGACCACACACACAGAAACCCAGAAACCCAGTGGTCATGGTGAGGGTGTGGGATCTTGTCACTGTTGGCTTTAGATGGCCTTCGTTGTGCGCCTCAACCAATGAGAGCGTTTGCAGCAGCCTGGGCAGAAACATGGCAAAGTCACCAAAGTCTTCAGTGCATTTTTGTATTTAAAACCTTTTTTGAAAGTGGTTCAGATAGAAGTAAAGTTATCTGAACTGTCTCACCACTGAAGTGGTTTCAGCCTGAAAGATCACTTCACACCACACCACCGTAACTGACGAGGCTGACCAGAGTGTGGGAGGAGAAAAAAAAAAAGTAAGACAGGCTCGCTTTGCCTTATTTGTTGAAAGTTCTTGAAAATGCATTTAATTCTTTTTATATAAAACAGTACCTAAAATGTTGTGCATAATGAGATTAATCAAGAATTTATTTTTATTTTATTTTTTTCATTCCAAATGAGATCATGAGGAATGTAAGATACTGAGGTTCCAATTGTTAGCCAAGAAAAAGTAAAAATTAGGAGATAAGTAGTATTCCTCAAAGTCAAGCTAAGTTACATCCCACTCCCCACTACTGTCGTATTTCCCAAAGACAGATTCAACCGTCATTTCTTTATCAAAATAATAAAAGCATAAAGTGAAGTGTTAGATTTTTTTTGGAAAAATAAAAAAGAACTGAGCTATACAGCTTTTTAATCATTTAAATAAACTTGTTTTGGTAATAATAATATACAAAAAATTTACATCTTCACAACCTCTGAGCAGACATGGGTATGCCACTGGCCTAGTGCATCCCAAATTCTGAAACCTCATACAAAACCTTTATTTTAATGTGCAAAATAGTTATTCTCATTTACAATGGTGACCTGGTCAACATTTTATTATAACAGTCATGACATGGGCTACGATAAAATAGACCCGAAGCACTGGTACCCCACTAGGGGGCACAGTCGGGACAGTCTGAAGCCATTTGATGGGACTGACAACCGCTAATAACGTCCATTTAATAGACTGATAACATCCGAACCAGCTGGAATAATCCACTGTAGTGCAGCCTAAGTGTTTTCTTTACATTACTTTTACTTTTATACTTTAAGTAGTTTTAAACCCAGTACTTTTACACTTTTACTTGAGTACAGCTTAAGTTGATACTTCTACTTCTAAAAAGGTATCTGTACTTTCACTTGAGTAATGAATGTGTATACTTTTCAAATACATGGTTTTAAATACAAACATGATTCCATTGCCATATTCGTCATTTTTACTTCATTCATATTTCAATCATCAGTACAACCTTATGTCCCCGATGTGCAAGTCAAAACACATCAAATGCTGCAGATTCAAGAGGCTCACTGGTGCAGCAGAGGACAGCTCATCACTAAAAAGCAGAGTGATAGCAGTGCCAGAACTATGACAAGCATGTCAAAATCAATTACACACAAATAAAGACACTCTTGAATTAATAAGTGCATGCATTCATTCCTGCAAATTCATGTACATCTGCTTGTTCTATTTATCATTTTGTCCTGTATTAATAGTCCTTGAAATGGTTGTGTTTGCAGTTTATGTTACAGAGACAAAAGCCAAGATGTGGAGCAAGAGAAGAAAAATAAAGGGTTGAGTGTTTAAAAAGAAATATGGGAGACCTTTATTCTTTTAGTTTAATGTCTGACCCATAAAAACACTAGTCTATTTTTTATCCTTATAGAATCAAAGCAGTATCACACACCATTAGTTACAAACCATATTAGCTATGCCAAGTGTAGTCTGGGTCAAACATGCAGGCCGTGTATCCATTGCTGATGGAAAAGCCTCCGTTGTAAAAAAGCATCTCGTCTGTAGTTCCATAGCTGGTGGTCAAAAGAGAGCTTTAAATTTCATAGGGGAGACTGATGTTTATGAGGCGAGGGACCAGAGCCGGACCAGGGGACATCTCTATCTGGGGCAGGGCATCCATTTTATACAGCAAATACATCCAAAGTAATGAACCTGTGAGAAGAAAATCAGCCTAATGAGGTAAGACCCACGTGACTGCTTCGGAGGAAAATGAGGTAGGTGTTGGGAGGAAAAGAAGGTAAAAAAATTACAAATAAAAAAAAAGAAAGAATGGGTTAGTTGGAGTGCTTGTTAATAAGCCCGCTATAACAAATAAAGGGTTGTCAAGGGAAGTCTGGAGGGTGTTAAGAGTATGTTTGTGAATGTGAGAGGATGTGTCACACCTTGTAGCTCAGCTTGGCTTTAGCTGTGTTAGATTGCAACTAGATCCAGGGATATGTAACCTGAAAAACTTTGCATTAACTGAGCGTTTCAAAACAGTTTTGGGATGTTTCAGGACAACACTGTCAATTAAAAAGAATTGTAGAATGCAGTTTGTGATATGTTATATAGTATTTTTGCACAAAAAATGCGTTTTGTCTTTAGAAATAATGACATTTGTAATGTGCTCAACTGGAAGTGCATAAAAAAGCACAACATATTCAATCACATTAAGCATAAACAGGAGTTCCCAACTCTGTTGTGCAAGCAAAATACTACAACCATACATTAATGACACTGAAATCATCTTGTGACCGAGTCCAGCACCACCTTTGTGTACACAACCAAAGTTACAGAGCATGAACTCCAGTCAAAAGTTGATCCTCTCTGTAAGCATTTGTGTGACTGAGTTAATGGCTTCAGTCACAGCAGGAGGCAAAGGCTGGCAAGCAATAAGACGGACAGTGAAAGCACAGCAATGCCAGAGAGCACTGTGAGTAGAGAGGAAAACAGGAGGGAAACCTCTCATAGCTAATGCAATAAGCACAGCTGCTATACGAAGAGTGATCTAATGGGCTGATGCAGCACTTTGAATGAAAGACAACAAACACGTAATGGATGGCTGAAAGGAATAGATAGAGAGGGGAAAAAAACAAAGCACTTTAACAGTGCTTGAGACATGTTTGCTAAAATCTTGCAACATTTTCTGATTTTACTAATGCATAGTAGCTAAAATATCAATCAGAACACAGAAAACATTCCTATATATTAGCTGGTTTTGAAAAACTGAGACAACAGTCTTATTTGTACCATAATCATGAACATTATCAATGCAAATACATACTTTGTTTAATATAACAAAATTGACTAGAATCATTTTGCATAATTGTTAGAATCTTATTCATGTGGGTAGAACAGCTAAATAACAACAAATAAAAGTGCCATATTTCCATGTTTACACATTTAGAATGCAGTTTAGTTTTGATACAACAAATGAATTTAGTATTTCACTCATTAAATTTAGATGTCCATCTTTTGACACTGATGTCAGGTACTTCAATTAAAAGTCAAACATTTTAGCCCCATCATAATTAGAATAAAAAAGGATAGCCCAGTAACTTCTACAAACTCCCTTCTTTGACTAAATTGGTTTTAGCTTGTAAAAAAATTGTGAAATGAGGTGCTTTGTTTTTAGCACAAATTGTTATTGACTTCTGGATAAATTCACAAATGAATGGATAGATAAATCAGTATCTTGCCTTAAATGACACAACTCATTATGACCAAGTGAGACCCGCCACTAATTTCTCTCAGTGGACAGATACATCTGATGTGAAGGTCAGTCAACCCCAGAGTCAATTATCATCACTATGATACACTTCCCTGATGAAGTGCTTATACCTGGATGCACTAAAGACCCCCTTGATGGGTGCCCTAAACAACCCAAAGAAAACAGAAGTCTATTTGGCCCACCCTGCTGCAAGCCTTCCTATTCATCAACATGATGAAAGCTATTAATCAGCTGTGTTTTTTTTTTCCTCCGCAGCCCCTTAAGAGGCAAGAGGTTGTAATCAAAGGCAGAATCAGAAGTGGGTTGACTCTCTGCCCTACACTCGCCACACGCAAAACAGACAAAACAGTTGTGATTGTGATGCTATTTTTACAAGCTACTAAACTGATTTAACAATATGAGATTTTCATTCTCTAAATGCTTTATATTACATTGTGTCTCTGTTAAAGAGATTAAACTAAAACTTTAGAAAGTACTTTTTTTTACCATTCCAAGTTTTAACTTTTGTTTTGTATTATTTTTAACTAATTTTACTGCACTTAGCTCTGAAGAAAAAGCACACACTAATAACCCAGCATAGTTGCTTCTGAAAAATGTCACAGAATAAAAATGACATGGGAAAAAAAATTCCAGATTTCAAAAAAGGTCTTCAAATACCTTCAAAGCTCTTTTATTTTCTTTTGACATTTGCAAAATATCAGATTCTAGTGAAGCTGGTATATGGTTATTCTTTTTTATTGACAGTTTTCTAGGTCATTTGAAGTGCATATTTTAACTTTGATCCTCATTTTGTCATTATTTAAAGAATAAACATATCTGTATGCATTAAGCCATTTATGGTTTGTGCCTTTTTATATTGGTGTCTTTGTCATAAGCCATTTTGTAATAATCCCGGGAGAGCCACAGTGAAAATGGAATTTATCCTAAATTGCGGTATAATAAAAAAAACCAGTATCCTCTCTTGGTTCTGTTATATCAGTATGTAATATGTATTCATTTGGATGTCTATGTAGTATTTTACACTCATTGTTATTATAATGCTATTGTATTATTGGCACTTCTACTATTTTTCCTCCACACTAAATGTACAATAGATGAAAGCTCCTCTTAGAGAGACTGTAAACACAGAGAGAGACTGAACAAAGAGCGTATTTCGGAGGATTATAATCATCTTCTCTACCCATCTCTCTTGTCACAAACTGTTTGCAAAACACTGCAGAGTACACAAGTCCTACCAAGTCAACAAAAGGCCAAAGCCTTCATTCTTCATCAAAGAGAATATCTGGGTACCCAAAGACAGAGTGGTAAACCCCTTCCCCTCTACAACTATGGTTGCCTCAACAGTGTCTACTGAAGTTTGAAGCATTTGACCGTGTTATATCCTCCCACACTGCCTGAGGAAAGCAAATTCATTTTTGATTAAAAACATAAAACTCCTTGAAGAAAAAAAAGTCAACTTTTTGAAGCCCCTCTACTCCTACTGTTCCATAATGCATACAGTAAACAAAAAAGCTGGGAAAATTCTGAAAAACGGTATGCACAACACTTTCAGCTAAGAAAATAAATGAACTGATTAACTGTGGTGAGCACTTAAACTGATTGTGATTAAGTCATATTTTACCTGCTTGAACTGGAAAACAGTGAACTACTTAAACTACTGTATAATCATAAATGTTGCATAAAACTGTGTTGTTGAATTACTGTTAAAGATGGTTGTGACTTTGCAGCTTCATGTTCAGTTTTTGTTTTCCCAATATCAAAAAATAAGATAGAAAAAAAAGACTGTAAATGTGCAAACCCATTCAAAGATTTATGTATAAAGTCCAAATGAGCTCTTTATGGGAAAAATCCATAAAAAAACAGCACAATTTACTTTTTCTTTTTACCAGAATGAAGAGTTTTGGATTCCTGCTGAATTAATCAGAATATTCCAAATATGATGAAAAATAAAACCCTGCTTACTTGCCAGATTTGTCAATGTTACTTTGGTCATGGCCCTGTGCAGAAGAAAATAGGCTTTCACAGCTGAGGTTTTAGAATTAGGAAATTTTTGGTAAGTAAAGTTACTAAAAACAGAATAAAAATAAATACATATACCATGAAGCTTTTAGGCAAGTTAAATATTTTGGTTAGTCTGAGGTTTAACTATATTAATTGACAGTAAATTAATTGCACAGATTTCTGTTCAAAACTATAAAACTGAAATAAACTAGCAATGACTTTATATCACTTAAGTTATGAAATCACATGAATCATATCGCTTATTTACTGTGAATGTTCTTCATGAGTGTTTGTATATCAGAACAACTTCTGTAAAAAAATAATCTTGTTCTGCAGAAAAAAAATTCTGTCTGGATGAGTTGCAGAGATTTAAAACCAGGATCTTTGGCTATTTTCCAAGTCAGCCTGTGAATCAAACAAGTTGTACAAACTATAACCTAAAACTCAATCGATTATTTTTTTTTGTTGAAAGGCATTAAAACTGTCTATTTTCCATTTAATGTGCTGCTAAAACCAAGAAACCGTTCTTCAGCACAGAATTGTGAGACATGTCCTTTAATGATTCCTTTGTATATCAAGTTTTTTACCCTTTGTACACAGACAAACATGATTACCATGACATCTGACTGATTCCCAACATTTTCCATCTCCTGCTGGTTTGCATTCTGACATTAACTTAAAGCTTAATGTTCTGACTGAACATCTCTAATGTGGATTAGACATGCATGATGGTGCCTGCCAGGAAGCCTCCCTCCCTTAATGTGAGGTGACTCAAAATGCTGTCAGTTTTGTATGCATGTGCCTGTATTTTTTGATAAATAACTACAACTTTACTTTATTTACATTATTTTATTAGACATTACCTGAAAATTATCAACATAAAAAACATTTTTTATTTGTTTGTTTTACTAATTATTTGTAAAACTATTATGTTGTATTTATATTCCTAAATACTAACCTCACCATGATGTCATTAAATGAAAGTCACAGTAAAGGAAGAGAGCTGTCTTGTATTGAAAAATGCTGACATCTCATGCAGAAAATGTACTTTAGCTAATGAGTTAGTAGAAACGTTAGATTGTAATAATTTATTGTAGAGAACTTTCTGCTGTAAACTGTAATGGCTGAAATGTGAGTGACAGAATATTGATGAGTGGGGAAGTGAATTGTAGTTTTATTACATGAATGAAAGTGTAAAAACAAGTAATGGCCAATTCCTTAAAAGTCTATACTTAGACGGATTGTTACATCATTTTTCATGATTCCATATATTTGATTTGGATGCAAATGTTTAAATGAAAGATCAATATAGCATCTGCTCAGACATTCTTGTAAGTAGTTTTGTTGTTATTTCCCAAACAAAGCTGACCCTGACCGACTGCCTTGAGCATTTTACTCCAAATGATTCCATCCTTTAAGCACAACTGAATAGCAGGCTGACAGAAACAGCATGACTTTCAGAGTGATTGATGCTTATGACTGCAGCTCAACAGCAGGCAATGTAGCATAAAGCAGCAATTTCAGTTGTCTGCACAATTCGGTCTTTTAAACATCAAACTAAAGTTTAAGGACTGGTATTGCGTTGCAGATTATCCAAATGCTCATATCAAAGAGATCAGAGTATGATTTGAAGGCAATTTTACTAAAAAAAAAAAAAAGCATCAAAACAGTCAACTTGTATCATACTGAGTGATGCAACGAGACAAAGATATACCTGCTCTATAAAATTGCTGCTCTTTTTTTCTCTAACTAAATAAGTCACAGCCCATCTGTAGCAAACTTTTTTGCAGTTTTTCCACAATGCATGTTACAGAATTAAAATAAATACAGCTACATGTGCAACACTGAAACTATTTCACTCTCATTGGCAGATTTTTCTTTATACATTAAGACCTGTAGTGCCCACTACAGTCACAGGCTTGTGTTCCAGCACACGATTAAAAGAAACATTTAAATTTTCGGTAAAATCTTCCACACTAAAGCTGAGATGGTAATCACTTTAATACTATGGCTGAAATGTGAAACAGAGGAGAAACACTTTCGGACAAACACACATGAACCAAGCTGACAAAGTCACATAAAACCAGCATCTACCTACATGACCTCACAACTTGTGAACTTGGCTCAATGACTACTTGGGTTGCCAGTTCAGAAGAACCACTGCAGATCAGCTTCAATTTTCCATTTTGTGTTGGGCTCATTTTACACAAAACACTGACTGACTGGCTTGAAAATGGTTAAAAATCAAAATTTTCCCCTCAAGGTCAGCTTTGACAAACTAAATGATTTCCAAGAATAAAGTATTGCTACCCAACTAAAACAGGTAGTTCTCTAAATAAGCTTCTATTGTTCTTCAGTGACAAACACATAAAAGGCTAAACTTGCTGAATGAGTCATAGCATGCTCATAAAACTTTGTAGTAAACATTTTAGATTGTTACAACCTAAAAGACTTGATTTACCTTTTAAACTAACTTCATCTAACCACTTAAAAATGTGGTTTAGCTGAAGACAGGTTACTGTAACAAAGTAAAACTGACCTTTGAAGAAGCAGTCTTTGCTGTGTACCACAAAGATCCGTCTTCTCTCCAGACAGGCGGTGCGGTAAACCTCACAGTGGTTCTCATAAAACCTGCCGTCTGAGCCGCACACAGGCACGAAGGAGGGCCGACATTTTTCCTGGCAAATACACTCTGCGCGTCCTGTTTCTGCCATCAGCACACACTGCCGGCCTCGTCCACAGTAGGTCCTTCGACACGGGTCATCATCTGGATCAGAACAGCCTGTAGGAAAGAGGAGGGATTGGGTTTTTACACGCTGAAGAAACAAACAGAAGAGCCAGCAAGCAAATCTAGAAACTGATTATGAAAAAAATAATATTTTTACTTGTTTTGATTGTAAAGCAGTTCTAAGGACAAAAACAACAAAACCTTTTCTGATAAAACATTTACAGATACAAAAAAATAAATGTACTAAAATGTTAGGTTGTTGCATTACTTAAACATTGTTATTATTGGTAAAGATTTAAAAAATAACTTTTTAAGGTAACGTTCAATGAAACATTTTTCTATAAGAAAAAAGACTTTACAGCAGAATATACAGTATCTTGCATGTTCCAAAATTAGAAGCAGAAGTCTTACAAGTGCTAACAACCATGTTTTTAAACAGAACCCAGATATCCACAAATCAAACAGCTAGGTGTCCTTATTAACACCCTCTGCTCTCTTCCACACATACTTGTGCACATGTTCAAAAACACAAAATATAGTCATACCTGAACACGCACTCAAAGGAATTTAAATGCAAAACAAGCTCACACTTCTTATTTTCTCCAGCTCCTTTCAACACAACAGTTTGTAGATAAAAGTAAACAGATTTTTTTGTTTTAAAAATAACTCACACACAAGCATCTTTGTCACCATTACTGTCTGGAACACCTTGTCCTCACCTCTGATTCAATCTTTCAATTTGCACTTAAACTCAGTCAAAAAGCTGCTGATCCAGCCAGACACTCCACCTTGGATTGATCTTTTAGGACTTTTTTAGACCAGCACTCTCTTTTGCTGAGATGTGAAGGAAATGTTTATGATTTAAGGCTAAAATGAGGAAAACTAGACCCTGAGAGTCAAATAAGACCATTTGTTTCCTTAAAGGGGCTATATCATGTAAAATCAACTTTTTTGAGTTTTATATCATGTTATAATGTTATCCTCTCATCAAAA
>JAUBOC010000028.1:5406028-5422190 GCA_032275365.1 Anablepsoides cearensis | reverse complement strand
ATTTCAAATTATGTACATTCAGATTCAATCTGAATAATTCAAATTCAGTTCCTGCTGGCACAAGATTTATCCCATAGAGGGGGCTTCTGGGGTTAAATTAACAGAGATTTAACAAGATTTTAAATCAAAGCATTGCAGTTCCACTTTATATAGACTCCAACTGAATGATTTAAATGTGAAAAAGAAATATTTGAAAACATGACATGTTTACTTTAAAGCAAAGATATGTAATGTGTTTTACTTTAAAAAAAGTGTTGGTGACAATTCTCAGCTACCACCACCAGACATGTTGGTGCAACATCTGTAAAACTGGCTGAGTTCCATGGCAAAACTAGACTTAAATTCCCCTCCAAAGGTCAGCTGTCTGTGGCAGCCACCTTGAACTGGATTGTGGCTAAAAGTTAATCTATTGGAGACGTCAACCCAGTTATTATATTAAAATTTGTTTAGTGGTTCTTGAGATTTTTTGCTTATAGAGTTAATTCCGCACAAATGTTATGTGATGAGTTAGGGTTAAGTTGGGAATCAGTGTCAACTAATACCACAGCAATTTTTAGCTCAATATCATAATTGGCTGAGTTGTAGCTATTTTTGTGTTTGCTTAGATTGCTTTGCTGTGGCTCAGTGCATTTTCTTAAAAAAAAAAAAGCAGCTTGCATTTTTCTAATATCTTATTGAATAAATCTTGCCAGTACTGCCCTGCTGGAGCATTTCTCTCTCTGAGCTGTAGATAATTTTATTAACCAGAAAGAACTTGCTGATTTTTAATTCATTCTGATACAGCGGGGGTAATAAAAAAAAAGGTTGTACTTACTTTTCACCACGATGGTCTCTCTGCCTTCCCTGAGTGGGAGGTAATTAAGCACCAGGCAGCGAACACATCTGACACCAATCAGCTTATCATCTAGCAGGAGCTGTAAAAGGAAAAAGTGATCCAATAATATCCTCAGACATCAGGGAATAAACATGATGGCTAAATTTAATGTACAGCCTTTATAGATTTTTCTGTCATCCTTACATAGATTCTCAGAGGTAACTGGGAAAACATAAACATACTTTTCCCCTTACATATACAACATTTAGGAATGTAATGCCTTGAGGAGAGTAATTAAATTGATATGTTTAAAAGTTGTTTTATGAACAGGAGTGGGCTAGTTTTCAGCATATTTGTATTTGACTGAAACCAAGGCTGATTATTTCAGGTGTGAGATGTACAATAAATCATGCATTCAAAAGAACTCCTATAGCAAAATATGCAAACCATCATTTGACTGCAAAAACTAAACAAACCTGACAGAAGAAGGAGTTTATGTTAAATCTGTCCGGAAACTTTTATCCTGCTTTTCTTCCTCTTTTGTTCCCTAAAGTCTCCTCTCTGTTGCTGAAGTCCTGCTGTTAACTCTTATGCAAAGATCCCAACAGGGGATTTGATCTCATACAGGCAAATGTTAGCTTATATGGCAATTAGCGTTGCATTGATAGTGTTGATGTAGTCTTAACCACAGTGGTAAACATGTGTTATGATAACTTCTTTTGTGCTCATCTCTTGTGAGAAAAACAGGGAAGGCTGCTTCATTCAGCCACCAGTGTTAGCTAATTATTTCTGACCTCCTGCTGTTCAACACATTCAGTTTCCTCACGTCCAGCCCTCCTATGGAGAGGCACCCCGAGTCATCCCCCGACTCGCTCTTATTAGAGTCCTCGGGTTCGCTCCTCGTCTTGCGCTTCTTTTCAACTGTCTAATTTCATCTTCATTGCTTATGAAGTACCTTTCTGAACACACACACACATCTTTCTGTCCTGCCAATGCGAAACCCAAAATTTGGTCAGACATAGAGACGCACGCCCGTCTAAAACCCAAGGACTCGCTTTAAGCAAGCACTCATTAGCATGAAGGAAAATGCACAAGCACAAGCGCAGCAATTGGTTTGCATGACGTTTGACTTTTTTTTTTCTTTTTTCAAATCACAGGCACATATCCCACTGTGACTTTATTAAAAAAGCACAGGCTTCTCATGCTGACAGTGATGCTTTTGTAACACAATCCAGTGACATTGCACACTACAATATTAATTATAAACTGCAGGATAACAAAAAGGCTCATTAACATTTTGTTGGTAATCATTTTCCTTCTTAAAACTCCATAATGAAAATGCTTCTATTGTATGACCAGCTGGCTAAAGAAGCAATACAACATCAATATTTTCAGGATTACTGGAGATGACCTTAAAGTCTTGAGTTACTTCTTTTACCCTCTAATGGCTCTAACTCAATCATTTTTACAGTATAGATCCAAAACCTTACATGGTAGAAGCTTAGACTAGATAAGAAATAAGGACAAGTGAATAAGAATGAAAGTAAAGTTGTTACATTAAAACATGTCTTTAAATCCATGGAGGCAAAACAAAGACAGCTGGCTCTTGACCATCTCTGTTACTGAAAGCCTCGTGGTTCCAAACAGAACTACAATAGTTTTATGTTTATCAAAGGTTTGTTGAATTAGATTTGCATAATGTGCATGTTTTACACTTCCACACTTATAGAACTGATGACTTGCTTCTAAACATCCTCTCACTGAGGACAAATCATATTTTGATCTTCAAATGGGACATTAGTTTTGTTGTACACACATTTTTTACATAAGTCTGTTACTCACTGAATCATTTCCTGTTCTCACTAAATTCTGTTCAGGGTCACCAGAAAACCTTCTCAGTACACTCCAAAGATTTTTAAAATTCACTACATTGTAAGTGCAGCAGGCAGAACAAGTTGTATGAATGGATATTCAATTATAAGAAAAAACAGACCTTCATGCTTTGGACAGATACAGTGAAAAACGAGGCACAATACTATTAGCAGAACTGTTCATTTGAACGTCATGTATAATACCTTTGTGTCTATATCAGGAGCTTATGACCCTAAACCTAATGGAAAGAGATAAGAGAGTATGATTGACCTGCTGTGTGTGAGTTCTGTGTGTGATTGTGTGTGTGTGTGTGTGTGTGTGTGTGTGTGTGTGTGTGTTCATGAAGGTGAGGCTCGAGGCACAATCAGATTTGGGTCTGATTAGGTGTGCAGTTCAAAGACTCCTTCAAATATACGCCACCTCTAATTCCTCAGACACCCTTTCTGCCACACGTGTGTTAGAGCCATAGGGGTCTTTTGCTATAATTCACGGGAATAAATGGGGTGTTAAAATGATTTATGATTGATTTAGTGGAGACAGAGTTTTCTGCAGCACAGATAACAGCTTCTTCGGGCCTTTTTTGAGTTCTAATCGTTCATCAAGACATGGCCTTTTATGACAAAACGTATTACGGGGTGCAAAATAAACCGTGCATCTTGATGTCTGAGTCTGTAAAGTAGGTCATGTGTTCAGAAAAATGAATTCTTAACAAAAATGGGTTCCGATTGAGGAGATGTTTTATTAATTTTTATTAGTTGTGTGACTCTATAGGTAAACATGCCTGCTACAATAAATGGTAACTCTAAAATTAGTGGGCTGTGATGGACTGTCCAGGGTATATCCCATCGTTGTGATGCTCGTGACAATCCAGAAAGGGAAGTGGGTAAAATAATAATAATACATGAATGGATGTTTTGGAGGATGTTGTTAACGTTATGATCAGCAAGAGGATTCTCTTTTCCATTATTCAGATGGGGCCTTTCTGTGTGATGCTTGTATTATTTCTGATCCTCTTCCTCCCACTGTCAATAGACAAATGTGTTTGGTAAATTCATATTTTGACTTTCACTGCGACCGTGAATAGTGGTTTGCTTTGTTTGTTTCCGTGTTGGTCAGGCAGTTTATCTGGGATAAACTTTGCCTCCCACGCTACGATGGTTTTGAAGTATTGCAGCTTCCCATTAAATAAAAGTACAGATTTAATTTCACAAACACATGACACAGTATAAACATATGATGGGGAAAAAGATCCTCACATCTATACCCGCTTCATAAATTGTTCCCTTGAAGTGCCGCGATCTTAAAGTATAGAACTGATGCATAAAAGATGAGACTCCATACACAACGTGTGTTTTCATCTCTTCGAGGCAGAAGGCAGAATCACTGAGGAAACATGTTGATAACACAAAACAAGACAGACAAAGCGAGAAAGCACCTAAAAGCCTCCGAGTACGTGGAGGAGGGAGTGCACCGCCTCACACGGAGTAAGTGCATTAGGGTCTGGAATGACATTCATCTCCAGCCCTGATTCATGCCGTCAGAGGGTCCGCTGCTAATAGACTTTAACGGTTCAAAGAACTGCACACATACGTACAGCAACAGATTCAGAAAGGCTAAAACAAATCACAGCAACACACACACAGAGAAAAACAGTCTGAGAGAGTTTGGATGTGAGTGTGCGCGCACGCTCTCACACTCCAACCCTCTCTAAGCGCAAACTGACTCCGACAGACTGTGGAACAGCCTGACTGCTCTCAGCCAGGGCTCATCTTGCTTGAGCCGCTCGCTCACCTCTAAATGAGGGCTGTCAAGCGGAGCCACAGTGACGCCTGCCACCTCTAATTGGCAGCGCATTAACTATCAAATCAGGCTAGTTAGCCAGAGCATGGCATCAAAGAATAATATGCTCTGCATATACAATTGTGGAATATGCATCCTATTTAGCATGTTCTATTTTCCTCGCAAAAATAGAAGAAAATTAGAAGATTTAAAGAATGGAGTAGATCTGTAGGAGAGAATGGAATTAAACAGAGAGGCTGATTGTTAAAACAAAGGTTTACGGTTTGCTTTAATCTTCTTTTACATGTGTCATGATCCTTAGGTTCTGATTTATTATCTCTCCAGAGCCAATAATATTCACTGAGTTCATACTAGTTATAGTTACAATAATTGTGACTGCTTAAAAATTCAGCTTTTCATTTACAGAGTGACCAAGCTGTCGCATGTACTCCAAAGCGGCATATCTAATGGTGACTGTTAAGGTGTTAGATTAGATCACCTGATACTATGAGTGAAAGTTGCTTATATATTTAGGGAAGTGTGCATCATCCTGATTTTCTATTATCTAATGTAAATGCAAATGTCTAATAATAATAATAAAAAAATAATAATAATAATAACAATAATAATATCTTGGTCATTATCTTCCAACGTTACATATTGTTCATCCAGGCATAAAAAAACTGAATATGAGCACTTTTTTAAAATCAGGTTTTAGCATGTTGAAATAGCTTTAGAAAACCATTTGGTGTTACACACCAAATGGTTTTATTTAATTATTGCATTTTTTAATTCAGTATGAGTCATTAGCTATTATTGTAAATCCTGTTAGAATTTGCTTATGCATCCTGATGTGGATGGCTGAAGTGATGTAACAACTGATGCTACCATGCACTCAATTTCACACGTGCACACAGAGCGCATGCACACACACACACACACACAATCTCAACAAATCATTTAGGGTGAGACTGAAAAATGAACACACCCTGGGAGCACACACCAATCTAATACTGATTTGATGCTGTCCTGCACAGACACACACACAGAAACACATCCAAAGTTATGATTGCACGATATCTTGCACACACACACACACACACAAAAAGCACATACACAACTAGATTAGTTATTGCTGCTGTCTCAAAGTGCCCAAGATGGATGCAATGTTTGCAGTTGTTGCTGATGTTAAGTGGGACATTTTCTGCCCTCTATTTTATTTGTGTTTGGCCTGTAAATCGTAAGAGGCTGTGCTTTCAAATGAGTAATTAGGGAGCTGTAATGCACTGCTTTGTTTTATTTGTTTTCCCCTAAAGAGTCTAATAAAAAAACAGAGAGAGAAAAGGAGGGGGGGTTGACAAAAAGAGGAGTCAAGAGGGAACAAAGATTATCATAACTGGGAAGTAAATGCAGTGAGGTAAGAAATAAAGCAACCTATTGAAGCTGGAGAGACCAACACTTCTCTTCTGAGAACTGAAGACAAAAAAGAGCCACAAAGAGAGAAAATATTCAGGTCACGTTCATTTAAAAATACGTAAATACACATAAGTTCAATCACAAACATTGCTAAACAAGTGTGTATGTTTACCAAAGTGTCTTATTGTGTTTTTAGCTTGTTGGTCAAAATGTCAGTTTGTCTATTTTAGGATTATATTAGGATTAAGTTGCAGTACACAGCAGTTTATAAAGCTTTCTTATAAAAATACACGATTTCATGACTTTAAGAACAAATGCAAACCATGTCTCTTCCCTGCCTTCACCTCTTCAGAGCATCCAGAGCTGACTGACAGAGCCGTGTATGTGTGTAAAGGATTAGCACTTAGCCAACCGTCAGCATAAGCTAGACTTCATTATTTCCCAAATGGAGGACTTTTTTCTTCAGCTGAAACTGTAAGGTCATAATTATTTATGTCATATTATGTAACCATTGTGCCATTCTTAGAAATGGCAGCATTAATTAGGCTGTCAAAACATTTTCAAGGCTATCCAATCATAGCAATCATGCTCTTGCATTACCAGCAGTGGCTGAGAGAAAAGGAGGGGTTGGTATAGTTTTTATAAATATAGAGGGGGAAATGCAGTAGTACATTAGAGTGCAAATAAGCTACAATTTAACTGATGAAAACAGGTTTTTGCAGTTTGCTACCTTTATAGTTTGTGTAAAAAATGTGCATGATAGAATAGGAATTTGAGTGTTTTAATTGAAAGAAGTGGACAAAAACGCTTCATAAAAGTACACAATTTCTGACTGGATACAGCAGAAAATTCCTGGCTCACATTTTTAACAAAACAAAAAATGTATACAACTGGTACTTTAAAAGTTGACTGTTCTGAGTGTTTTTTTACCGTGACAAAGTTGTTTATTTGTAGATGGCAACACACACACACACAGACACACAAACACAACTTTCCACCTTTAATTTGCTCACGTTTTACCACCACATACAAATTGACAAACGTGTTTACCATCATTACCAGAGCTCGCCCGTGCCTCTGTATGCTCCTCAGCACAATTAGCAACAGGAGAGTAATCACAGCTCTTTACCTCACCCCGCACAGCTGTGAGCGGATAGAACAGTGAACACAATTAACAACACCTAAATCCAATTAGCAAACAATGAAAGGTAACACAACCCGATGGTGCTAGTTAAGCACCAAGGACTCGGCTGCTGACAGCATGGTAGAAAAGACAGGAGATGGATTAGGTCAGAGACGGTGGTGTAAAAAAAATTGGAAAAAGAAACAAAAAAAGCATCAAGATTGTGGCAAGAATCTGGATTCTATTTTTAACAAAATATACAAAAATACACATTGGCCTTAAGCAAAATGCAGCTTTTTGGTATAAGATGAAATAAAAAGTTAATATTTGATCTGATCATTGGTTTTGAAGGCCTGTCTACATATAAATAACTAAAGTTTATACCACTTTGAAGTTTAAACTCCATATAAAACAGCTGATATGAACAGTGTGTGCAATAGATTTCATTATCACATTTAAAATTGTACATTTAGTTTTAAAAGAAACATACGGTTTTATTTCATTATCACATTCAACACCTTGTTTCCTGGTGGCAATTATAAATTAGTTTGTGGCTAGAAGGCAGTCTTTTTATACCATTCCTGAGACTTAAATTCTAAATTAATCTCTTTTGAGGTTAAAATGTGTAAACATTTTCACCTTCTCAAAGTTTTTACAATCTAATACAGCATTAAAAACTCTATTTTTTTACTGGCTGTTGATACTGGAACAAAATCTGCAAAGTAGGTTTCATCATTTTTAATTATTTGCAGTGTTGATAGAGAGTTGTGTTTTTCTGGGAAACCATTTTTCAGCTTGTCAGTGGTGTACCTAGCACATCTTTTCACATTTTATCAGTGACAAAGAATGGAAAAACAGAACTGTGGCTGAGGAGAAAGCCTTTTCCAATCTTTATACCCACCATACCACCTCATAGAATAGAATAACCATTTCATCTACTTATCTAAAGTCAGGTCATGGTACAGCAACCTAGACTCTCTCCTTAAGGTGTTCCAAGACTATATAAATCCAGCATGACATTTAAAAACTATTTCCAAAGGATTCGACCAGAGGACAGACATCCTGTTCAGATGTCTGAACCTCAACTGCTATTTTAAAAAGAGGACTTTCTTGGATGTGTGAGCTTCTCACCGTCTCTCCAAAGTTTGATCCAGAGACTTTCTAAAGGAAACTCCTTTCAGCTTCTTGTTTAGGATTTTTGTTTGGTCATAACTCAAAGCTTTTGACAGCAGCTCTTTCTTTACCACCATGGACAGGTTCAATATCCTCCTTAATGTTGGCAAAGCCCTGATCTCTTTGTCCACACTTCCATCACTTGTGAACAAGATGGAGAGATCTTTCAATCTCTCACCAGACCTGGATGGTTTCTTGAAGGTATCTTTAAAAATGTCCAGTTGCCTTTTTAACCTCCCAGGAATGAAAAATAGCTGATTTTAATCTTAATCCAGAGTTTTCTGTATGATAATAACTTAGATGACTTGGTAGCAAGAGGTGAAATCTGAAGAGAGCAAATATAAGTGACAATATTTTGACACGAAGATGATAAAAGGTCTATGTAAAAAGACAGGGTGTGATTAAAGTGAAAATGACATGAAAAAGGGAGAAATTAAGGTGAGACTACAAGATGATAAAAGTGGCAATGGGCGAGAAATGGTGGACAGGTAATTGCCTTGGAAGAGCAAAATCCAGACATTCAATGATGGGACTGAGGGATAAAAAGAACTAAAAAATTATTTCATTTTGATGAACAAGACAGTTTTTTAATATCAAACATCTAGAAGTGGTTAGAACTGTTCAAAGCAGGAGGAGGGTTTGCAAATTTTGTCTAAATTATAGGAGAACGTTTTAAATGATGAACATTTTTAACACTAGTTTTGGTGTTAGGAGTGGATGTTGTGATTTTTTTTTTTAGCTACTGTTGCTACCATTGTGACGTTGGTTTAATTATAGAAGACTTTGTTCCCACTCCTGTAAATGTTTTATTGAGCATTACGAGCAAACAGAGTTTACCGTAAAATACGGTACGTCTGTACGTTAAATGAGTCCCAATGGGAGCATGCACAGCCTCAGATATTGATGATGGATATTGTCAGTAACACTGTGCAGATTGACTGCAGCTTCAAAGAGCCTCTAATCACTTTAGTCAAAACAGCCTTGTTGGATTTTTCCATCTTCTAACAGAGCTGAGTGTTACAGGGGGGCAAAGTTGTGCTGGGAATACAGCATCATTCCTTATTTATTTGAGGTGTAATGGTGTATCTTTAGCGGGGGTATATAACAAGCAGTTTATATTTAGGCAGGTCACTTGGGATATTGGCTCAATAGAAACACACCAGAGCAGTAATGAAGAGCAAATCCAGCTGTTATGTGTCTGCTGATCGGCAAACAGTTGTCGCTCTGCACTTGTGCAGACTTGGGAATAAATCTAAACACTTACCCAATAAATGAAGAAAACTCCTGCACTGAAGGAAAAACAGTAGAGATAAAGAGTGTTTCTATATTAGGACAGCAGATTTTCAGCAGTGTTTCATCTGTGCGCTAAACTTCATCTAAATGAAAACAATCTGTCGCCTCTGATTTTTTTGCAAACGGAGCAGGTGTCAATACAAAATCCCATTGGTCAAATGAATATACCAATATTTTCTTGTTGCAACTAGAACATTCAGCAGTTCATTCTCAAGGCTGTTTAACTGGAGCTTAACCAGCAGGACGGCCAGTTTTCCTCATGTGCATCCTTGCCAGTCTTTGATCTAAATGTCCATCAAAGCTTTTAAATTATCAAACAGCCAAACACAAAAAAAGGATTCAAGTCTGTTTTTAAGCACTCCAGCTTTTTCCCACCATCCAAAAACATGCACCGTAGGTTAAGTAGTTGTTTATGTGTGGTTGCTTGGATGTCTTTGTGTTGGCCCTGTGATTGACTGGCATCCTGTACAAAGTGTCCCTTTGTTTTCAAACAGTGACTGTTGGATGGACTCCAGACCCCTCGTGACCCTGAACAGGCTTAAATGGTTTGAAAAAAATATACATGAACAAATCAAGTAGATTGTCTCAGAAAAAACAAAATGTTACTAAGAGGCAGTAGAAAAGGTCAGAGTCATGCTTTTTAATGCAAATCATATTGAAGTATTTAAGCAGGAGCCTAATTTTACAGTGTGGTGCTGTAATAATTAGTCCAGGCAGGCATGGCGTCATTCTAATCACAAACTGCTTTCTGTCCCGTCACTTAAACTGTCCAAACAAATTAGTGCACTTTGAAACCAAGAAAGTGAACTTGCAAGCTGCTCCGTGCAGAACATATCATTTGCTCATTAAGTCTTGCAGATCTTCCAAGCTTTTCCCTGGACTGGAAAATTGTTTATTTTTTAATATTTCTTGCAGTGGCTTTATTTATTTAAACCTAGTGTATCTCTCAGCTGTTTTGCTGTTGTGACACGTCGAATAGTATTTGACGTTTGTTTACAGTGGCGGCTCAGAGGACCCACAGCCAGCAGTCAATTTGATAAAAGCTTATTACTTTGCTCTCTCCTCATGTTTGTCCTCGCCTTGTCTTCTTCAGTCTCTGGTAGGTGAGAGAAGGATGGGAAGGGAGAAAACGAGGAGAAGAATTGAAAATGTGTAAATTGGAAAACGTGATAAAAAGGATGTTTTCATCCCATACATTCAACTGTCAGGTTGTTACCACATGTGTTCAGCTACCCAATCAGTACCTGAGTGTTTATGGACTCATTTTTCTCTGTCAGTAGATTCTTTTTGTTGACTCTTCATACACAAATGCATTATTTACATGAATGTCTCATCTGTGTTTTAGCCGTTTTTGTTCTTCATGATCAGATTTATTTAGTTTTACTGTCTTTGATTCCTCGCTTGTTTTTATTATTTCAGTTTCCTTGTGTCTCCAGGTCATCCATCCGAATGCCATACCCATGGTTATATAGTTGCAGTCATAAACTGTTAAATTGCCCTTGTGGTTTTTTCTTACGTTTGTTATTAACTTAGTAGCACCACTGTATGTGTATAGAATGGATAATTACAGCTTCAAACTAAAAACAACATTATCCTATGGTGAAGTTCCAAATTAACAGAGGACAAAAAGCAAAGAGAGGGATCCATCATTCTTCCCTTTTAACACAGCAACGTTATCAATTTTAAATTAGATTTTCACTCATTGAGAAACTGGATGTGAGGCGTGAGAGCATGTGAAATAGGTCAAATGCATTTCATGGTCAATATAAGAGTTGGCAGCCCTGTCAGTGGCCAAATGATATGTTTAAAAAACTGCCTCATTCATTTAATTTGCCAACGCTTCCCCTCCACGATCCTATCCTGTCTGAGCAGCGAGCTAATATAACAAGGACATTACAATCATACTTTTGGCTAATTTGATGTTTGACTGCAGGCTGTGGGTCGAGCAGGACACATAAACACCAACTTGCCTTCACTGTTTTCCAGCCGTTACAGAGAAGCCAGCAGCGTTTGTCTTTGCTTTTCAAACAATCAGACCCCTGTGAAGACTGGCTTATTTGATTGACAGCCAAAGTATTCTTTACGGGGTTCCACTGATTTGTTTTTGTAATTTGCAGAATATAGCAAATTCTAATCTTGCTAAAAAATAAGAACCCATTTGTTCATTGGGGTACTTTCCCCAATTGAAAATATAACCTCAGTAATAATAGAACAAAACATAAGGGGATTTTTTTTTCTTTTTTTTTTTACATTTTTTTGTCACAAAATACAAAAGTTGTTTTTCAACCAGTCCAACAAAACTGCTACCTAAACCCATCAAACACACATACATACGGAAATCAGCTCGCTCAACACACCATGTCGTGCTGGTTCTTCATCTTTCCATGCTCTAAATGCATTGTTCTGGCTCCTGCTGTGCATACACAACAAACCTAATCCAATCCTTTTTACATTTTGAATACTGTGTCTGAAGTGTTGTATCATAGCAATACATGCTGTGACCATTGTAACGTCAACGTTTAAACAGACACGACGCTTCCTCTCACAGGGACGACTGGAGATAGTCAGCAGTTCCCTGAGACTGGAGGATGGTGAATGGATGGATGGATGGATGGATGGATGGATGGATGGATGGATGGATGGATGGATGGATGGATGGATGGATGGATGGAGTACATGTACAGTATGTATGTTTGTCTAAATGCTTTTTTATTTATTCCGTTTTGGTACATATTAATTTTTCTTTTGGCAGAAAATCTTTACTCCCTAAAGTTTCCCATGTTTTGTTCCAAAAGGGCAGCAGAAAATAAAAAATAAAAATGTAAAAAGGACATTTTTGATTCCTGCCTTGCAGAAAAGCAAGCAAAGTATAGCGTGGAGCTCGTGTCAGAATCTGCTGGTTGACTTGAAATTTCTCTGAAAATATCTCTGATTATAAGTCTGTCTCTGCGCCAGCTGAGGTAAGTAGAGAGAACTTTAAAGCATGTATCAGGCCTTTGTCCAACAATTGAACTGTACTCTCTGTGATTTTCGGTGCATTCAGTCACCACTTCTGTCAGAGTGTCCTTGGTAGGGTCAGCAATTTACTTCAGGAACAGGAATTTCACACAACCTTCAATGCAAAGGTCTCTTCTTGTTGGGAGCACATTGTTGTGTCAAAAACAAATTTAAAGCACATCAAAGAAAACATTGTTCAAACTGCAGCTTTAAATCTACTGCTTGGCAAAAGTGTGTATAAAATGCCAAAAAAATATGACAAATACAACTTATTAATACTCTATTTACAACATGGTCAAAGAACAATACTACAACTGTAAACTTAAACATTAATTTTCAAACTATGATTTTTTTTCAGAGCCTGAAACATTTTTTTTTTGTTGCAACCTATTTTTAATCTAAAGTGTAGGAGAGTAGAGGGAGCTGTGAAGTGGGACTTTAACCGCTGAAATGATCTGCACTACTCTGAAGTTTGGAGGCGTAACTAGCCACTTCTCTGCTGCAGTATTTAATTACCTGGGACATGGTACTTTTAAAAGTTAATTAAACATTTCATACTCTGATTGCTGTACAATGAACTTATTTGCAAACTTTACTCTTCATTTAAAATAAATCTATATTTTGCTTTAGCATAGTTGTAAAAACTATTGTTCTGTATATTGTAGACTTACTCTAAAGAAGATCCAGCAAAATGTAACCTATGCTTTTAGAAAAATAAGTACTTTTATCTTCTTTAATTGTTTTTTTTTTTGTTCAGTGTACCTCCTCCTCTTAACCCTAATCAGGTCTGTCAGTCCATTGAAGGGCCAAGACACACTCTCACATTTGTCTTTCTATCTCCATAGGGACCTTGCATTGACTGTCATTCATTTTCACTTCAATAGCCTAAACCTGACTCTTTACCCTAAAACTAACCACCCCAAACTCAGTTCATGCCTTGGACCTAAACCTAACCCCCCACCAAAAAAAAAACAGCATCTGTACCTGTGGAGACCAGGCTATGGTCCACACGATGTGAGGAGTTATCAGAATGACCAAGGGTGCAGGCAAAATCCAAAATGCAAAAAGCTTTATTAAATAAAGAAAGGCTCAGGAGGCAGCAAAAAAACTCACAAGAACTCTTTTTTTAGGAAAAGACACAAGGAACACATGACACCACACTTGCTTTTTTTTTTTTTTTTTTTTTTTTTTTTTTCACCATTTGTTTCACTTGCTGGTAACAGCACAATGATCAGACACAGACTGAGGACAAGACACCAAATATAAACTAATGAGAGACAATGAGGAACACCTGTTGGAGACACAAGAGGAAACAGATGGATGGGGATAGACAGAAGACTGACAGGGCAAAAATATGCAGGGAACACAGAAACACTAGTAAAAACAAACAGACACAGACCATGACCCATGAGGAGCATTAAGTTCCCACAAGACTGTGTTTTTCTGGAAAATGTTCCATCAATCCATTTTCTAGCTTATTCCTTTCAGGGTCGTGTGGGTCACTGGTGCCCATATCCCGCAGTCATGGTGCGAGGGGTGGGGTACACCCTGGACAGGTCACAAGTCCATCACAGAGACACATACTGTAGACCATTCACTCTCTCCTAGGGACAATTTAGAGTTATCAATTAACCTGACTGTCATGTTTTAATCTGTGGGAGGGAGCCAGAGTACCCGGAGAGAACACACACATGCAAGGAGAGAACATGCAAACTCTACCCAGAAAGGTCCCCAGGCCGGGATTTGAACCAGCAACCTTCTTGCTGAGAGGCATCAGCTCTACCAACTGAGCCACCGTGCCGCCCTATGATGTGCCAACGATGCAGTGAAAATGTGTCCACACACACGCCGTGTCACCATCAACGTTTTTTAGGCACATTTTGAAGCATCACATTAGAAAAGGTTGATGGAAAAAACAAAATTTTAAAAACTTCCTCAATTTTGCAAAAATGTGTTAATGCACAAGAGGAGAGATGGAAACATATTTTCTGAATAAGTTCTGATGTAGCAAACATTTACCTCATGACTGATCAACAGTTTTCTCTGTCTGCTTCTTCCTGGATATTTCCATAACACAAAGAGAACTGCATTTCTTTCTCTATGTCTCTGGACAGCATGTAACATCACAAATACTAGGACAAAACAATTACAACTTGCATGATAACAAAACATTCCTGAAAAGTTCTCTTCGTCAGGATGTGTGGTCACTGCTACTGCTACTGCAACTCTACTTCCTGTTTATTACAGCCATGCATAACATCGAACAAAATTACTCTTTTCACAGCCTGGTTGATTCACTCCAAACCAGTAGATGGAAACAAATCTAATTGCCTTTCATTTTTGCAACGTTTGCTCAAAACTCACATTACAATTGGATGGAAACATGACTGCAGTCACAGTTTGCTGAGGTTGAGCTAAGAATGACATGGCAGCAAAACAAACTTAAGGAGAACAGGGAGGAGAACAGAACACGGCACAAAGCACAACAATGCCTGACTGAAGACAGACTGAGAACTGAGAGGCTAACGAGATAACTTCTACATTCCATAAAGTTGCATGAGGCGAAGGTACTAACCCATACTCCACCATGAAGCCACCCAGATTTAACACAATTAAATAATTAGCCAAACTAAATAAACAGCCAAACTTTGCCCAGAATATGAACAACAAAAACTGGGTCAAACACTTTAATCTAAGTCCAAGAGGAATAAAGAGCTTCATGAATCATGTAAACAGACTGAAGCCAAACGTTACTTTGTAGACATATGAAAGAAACTGTGTCTGTCGTTAGCTCTGCTGATTGTTCACTGGTACATTCAACCCTTTACACAAGATGGTTAGGCTTTTTATACTCCACTTTTTTTTCTTTGTGATGTTATTATATTAGGCATAAATAAACATGTCCATATTTGGTTAGTTTTCTTCTCTAAAGGAAGTTAATGAGATAAAAGTACTGAATTAATACCACGACATGTTTTATTCCAGAGAACGTCTATTAAACTAATTCGCAAAATCTTTACTGAACAAACATAATCATGGGTTTTTAAGTGTTATGCTTGCATCACATAAGTATACTATAAGAACTGTGGTGAGGAATAAAAATTATAATTATGAAAAGTGCTGAACTGGGAATTAAATACAAACAGAAAATTGACAATAGAATGAGCTAAATGTTAAACATGGGTGGGACGAGAAACCACAAAGGCTAAAACAAATATGCAAAGAGAAAAAGCAAAAACACTCCCAACAGTTTAATTAAGGCACTTCAAATATATGTAGGAAACATTAAAAAAGTAAGAGACCAAAGAAAAAAGCAAAAGAAGAGACTTTTATTCCTCTGAGTCCAATAAATAACATGGAAATACTTAAAAATATAGTTCTCTATTACGTTTGCTTTAAAGGCTCACCGCTGGTACAATCAATAAAGTAAAGAAAGATAAACTAAATAAAAATACAGAAAAATAACAAGTTTCTGCAATTAATTAATCAATTAAGTAATTAATGTTGACTCTAACTAAAGCATCACTTCCAGATGAAGTGAGGTTTAAGCGGTTCAAGAGATTAAGAGTTAAACTTGTGAAGTTTAAGGCTTTAAGGTAGTGGTGTCAATAAAAATTGAGAGATTAATTAATTCTGATCTGTAATTAATTAATCTAATTAATCTATTTTTTAATCTAAACTAATAATTACTGAGA
>JAUBOC010000028.1:5390715-5401418 GCA_032275365.1 Anablepsoides cearensis | reverse complement strand
TGATATTTAGTTTTTTTTTAAAATCACACTGATTGTTGACCACACACACACACACACACACACACACACACACACACACACACACACACACACACACACACTCACCAAATCCTCTTTCACCTCTAAAGTGACTCATTAAGTTTGTATTGATTAGGCCCTGCTGACATGACTCTGGGCCATGTTATGCTGTCAGAAATCACTGAGATAAGAGAGAAGCAGACAGAAGGAACAGGCGACACATGTAGAGAAAAGAGTGGGAGGAAATGAAAGAGATAAATGTGAAATTACAAACCCATAAAGGAGGAGGGATTACACGCTAAAGAGGAACGTACTGTCTGTGCTTGTACTGTACGGGATAATTAGATGTCTATTATCTCACTGAGCTGCTGAGTGTCTCTGGTGTTAAAGGAAAAATGTAACTTTGTTAGAAAAAATATTTTTCATTTTCCATAAAAGCCTTTTCTATATATATTTATCATGGGAAAGTCCAGTACTTTCATATATCATTTAAAAATAATAATGAAAAGTGGGATAGTCTTAGAATATAGTATTTATCTTTGAACAATATACATTTTATCTGATATTTAGACAGTACATGGACTGATATAGAGCTCAGCTCACCTTTAAAATGATGAAGCAACAAATGAAAGGTTCACCACTTGGAGAAGCACCTGTGTGAGCAAATAATCCAACAGTTTAAGAACATTTCTCAATGTACAATTAAGGTATTTAGGGATTTCATCAAAGATTCACAGAATCTGGACAAATATATGCAAGTAAGCAGCAAGACTGAAAACTAATATTGAATGCCCGTGACCTTTGACCCCTCGGGAAGCACTGCATTAAAAAGAAACATCATTCTGTAACAGATAATACCACATGGGCTCAGGAACACTTCAGAAAACCATTGTCTCTAACATGCAAAGGCAAAGCTGTATAGCAACACTTAGAAACACCCAGATAGGTGCTCAAATAAAACTTTGATTTTTTTTTCCCAATAGAAAATAAAGGTAAAACAAAAAGGTTTGGCAGGAACAACAACAAGAAACCAAAGAGGAAACCCATGCTGGGTCTTCTGAGAAACTAAAGACAAGTGAACAAACTGGGAACAGCTAAACTTGGGAGTGTAACACCACAATATGTAATAATGTAATAAAATCAAAATGTAATGAAGCTGCACTAAAACCACATTATGTTATAACTTTATTACAATCTGAAGCAATTGTTACAAATGCGGTGATTGCACTTTTTAGAAATGATAATGTAATAATGTGGTGCATTATGAAATAAACTAACACAAACCAGAGTTTGTGTTCATCTTAATCTCTACAATTTTACTGTATAATAATGATCATGTTGCAGAAACTAAACATTTAAATCTTTGAAACTTCGGTCAAAAAATGCCGAACTTTTCATCATTTAGCCAGATTCTTTTATATTAACCAACACTGGAGCATGATGGGTGTAATGCAGAACAACAGCGCCTCTGTCGCATCCAATGTGATGCATGCACACACACACGCACACACACACACCCACACACACATAAAGTTAAAAAAAATATATATAATTTTTTTTTTAAATAAATTCAAAATTGACAAATGTTATTTTAGTGGCAGCAATTTGCAACCATTAGATAATGTCTCCTTATTATTTTGCAGAAGGAGGAGAGAGAGAAAGGCATGAAGGCAGAGACGCAGCATCAGCTGTCAATCACAACGCTCCACCACTATTGTGTTAAAAAAAATATTATTTAAAACAGGGCAGAAAAACAGATTTGATTTATGCAGAATGTAATAGAAAATGTCAAAAAAAACAAAAATGCAGCCAAACATAACTGGTAAGTGGGTGGGGTCAGTGAAAGTATTTTTTTTTTGTTTGTTTTTTCATGACGATGAACAGAACGTGAACCGTCACTGACTGTAAAGGTGAATTATACAAGCTGCCTGTCAGTCTATGAACACAACCTGTTCAAACTCAGAATGACTGCAGGCATCTCACAGTTACACCTGCAGCTTGTTTTAGAGCACAGGTACGTCTCTCAAAGGCGTGAGCTGCAGCCTCACAATTCAAGCTGACTCATAGATATCTTCTGGAGTCTATAAAGTGGAATAATTTCATTATAGAGATGAGGACAAAGCTGAATAGGCAACTAAATGATGAAAAGTTTGGCATTTATTGACCAAATTTTCAAAGATTTAAATGTTTAGTATCTACAACATGATCATTATCACATGTGTATTGATTATCATGAATACAAACAGGTTTGTGATTGTTTATTACATAATAATATTAGCCTAGATTATCAAAAAGAGCAACCACCGCAGTTTATGACAATTGTGCAGAATGTAATAATGTTATGACATAAGCGGCTGTTAATATTACATAAAACATAGAAGAAATGTATTACATTTTGTGTCAGTTATTGCATAATGCAGTTTTAATGCAGTTTTATTACATTTAAAAGCCTGATTTTATTATTACATAATGCAGTGTTTCAGGGAGGAACAGAAGCCGAGAAACTGGCTGAGAACAAATGATACACCAACAAGAAAACTAAACACAAAGATTGCAATACACAGGAAATAAATCATGATAAACAAAAGGAATAAACGTAATGATAAACACAAAATACTTTAAAAAACACAAATTCTGACAACATACATTCAACTGAAGACCTTCTAAGCTCTGACTCGTCTCTTCCGACAACAGTTATAAACTTTGATAATGACAGTCTGAACAATATCTGAAAAGTAATTTTAAATTAAATAAACGTTTTTTTTTTTCATTTTTTTCTTTTTTTTTTTTTTTTTTTTTTTTTTTTTTTTTTTGGAGTGTATTACAATAACATCAAATGAATTCTAACAAGTTGTCCTGAATCCTGTTTTTGCTAAGTCTTTTAGTATCTGTATTACCATCTCAAATTAGATTCGCAGTTAACACAAAAGTTAAATAAAACCAAAATAATATTTGGGCTGAAAACATATTGCTTGTTACTCTGTCCGTTGGTGTGTTTCTCGCTTTTCTACATTTACCTCGTTTTGCTCTGCGTCCCTCACTCCCCCTAACAGGAAGGACAAATTTGTCTGTTTATTTGCTCCTCAGCTTCTCCACACTCTTCATTATTGCGGCTTTTTGCTTGAGTGGCTGCACAGACACTGGATTGGCTTCAGCCCTAAACCTCATAGGGCCTCATCTCCTCTGCATGATTGGATAGGACAAGCCTTATCTCGTCCCAATCAATATCATATACCTGCCAGTGCTAAGCGATTGTCTTTCTCCCCATGCAGATGCTTGTCAAACAGAATGGCGGCCAGGGTTTATTGACTGGGCGATAACAGAAGAAGCGATTAAGGTATTGGTTGGATTTTGATTCACTGGAATGAACTTGAGGGGTTGACTAGTTCCTAAAGCAGCTGTTCTTGTCTATAAAAGTTTTTTAGAAATCAACTGATTATTTTTATTTGCCAGAGCACGTATGCAAAAATAATAAGCTGGCACGTTTATTGTATCTGCATCATCTTATCAGCTTGTTAGGTTTTTGTTTATCATTTGTCTGGGTGAGGTACCAGCTGAGATTGTCACGGTTTTGTGAGTTTTTGATTCTCTGTAAGCAAATTTTCAGTCATGATGCTGTGTCACCAAACTCATAATTTGGTAAAAATAAATAAATGAATGAGAGCAATAAAATAAATACACATTTACAGCTCTCTTCATTATATTCTATCTCAAATAAGAAATACGATTTAAAAAGAAGAGGTGCAGGGAGCCACATGACTTCACCGTCCTAATGTTCTGAGATACACAAGCCCCAAGCCAGTTGGAACGTGTCACTTCAGGAATCAAATTACACCCAAACATTAATATTATTCAGTCAGGATTGTCCCGGTGAGTGGAGGTTTGTACCCAGATGAACAGGAGTGACTGCAGCTGCGACTGGGAAACAGGGAACATGTGTCCATGGGCCTGTCAGACTGGAAAAAAATGTGGCTGAGGAGGAAGGGGCTTGTGGCAAAAAAGACACAAGACACACAAAAAACGTCATTTTAGATCAGTGCAGATTGTATTTCTTTAAAATATAAAGTGTGGTCACAATTCTTTGTTTGATTTAGTCTATTATAAAACACATGAACACTGTTCAAAAACAAAAAAGATGGTTTAGCTCACCAAAGTGCTGTTTGAATCCATTACTGTAAGTCTCAATTTGTTTTAAGACAGGATCTTTTCATCGCTACAACCTTGCCATTGTTATGTTCTTGCCATTACTCAGTCAAAAATATTAAAGATTATTATTTGTCTGCCAAGCATCACCAGATCAGTGCACATTGTACTTTTATGTCAATTCTACAGGAGAAAACCAATAATATTCTTCCACTGCTGCAATATTATTTCTCGAGTCATTTTCACTCTAAAATCCAAACGCTCTGCAGATTGTGGTGATGCTGGATGATATTAAAATGTTTTTATAAGCAATATAGCTCTGAGTTATTTTTGTCCAGGACAAGCGCACCTTGTTATCATGTATTGCTCTTTTTTTAAAGGCAAATCTGATTGATTTTCTGTCCTTTACATTGCACTGAAACAATGACCCATAATCAGGCTCTCCTTTTCCAACTTCATTTTTTGCACCTCATAAAGCTTCTGCCCTGAGGGTTCTTTTCTTTTCTTTGTCTCTACTTTGCTACTATCTACTTTCCAGCTGAAGTTATACCAGGAAAAAAAAGAAAAGAGAGTGCTAATGTTTGGAAAGAATAATGCCAGAAACGACGCTAAGTGATGGGAGTATCGGGTTAAGTGGCCGTTGAAAATGGTAACTTGAGGGAAAGAGGAGGAGAGAAATTCACAACATAATATGGAGGAAAAAGAGAGAAATGAATGAGAGAGAGAGGGAGGTAAAGTAAAAAAAAGAAAAATCGTCTGCCAAGGTTAATGACAAAGCCTTTGGTGTAAATGAGTGAACAGTGCAGAGCCAGATACCCGAAAGCAAAAAGTGTTAAGAAAAAAATAAAAGAGGTGAATCAATGTAACAAACAGGGTGAAGGAAGGAGGCAATGAACTATTAATGAGAACACATTTTACCTGATGGGGGAGCGACAGGACATAAAGGTCAATGAATTGCCAGGCTGGAGTGATTTACAGCCGAAACACACCGGAGCACCTGATGAGCATCATAGAAGTGGGAACATAAGTATCCGGGGAATAGTTCCAAGCTATGCAAGCAGGAGAATTATAAATAATGAAGAGAAACTGCACAAATTGATGCAAATAAGAACACAAGGATTATCACTAAAACAATATTTTGTGCATCATTATGAGTTTCACCAAAGAGTAAAATACTTTTGTAAAATGTTTGCAGAAAAAAAAAACTTTGAAGCCTTGATCTTTTCAGAGAATCACAACAGAGTGTTGGTGTAAGGAGGTATTGTTGTCAGCATCTAATGTTTACCTCCGTCTGCAGAGTTAATTCAGCCCACACTCAGTGATGAAAAGCTTTTATTTGTGTTTGCAGTAATAAAAACAACATTCAAACTATTAATGAGCTGTGAATTTTACTATATTTATCCTCTAGAATGAACCTTTGTATGGCAAAAATGCATGAATGAGCTGTAACACTGCATGCGTGATTTTTCTTTTTTTCTCCACCTTTTGTAAAATCAGAGACTAGCTAATAATAAAACTGTTTTAAAAGTTAAGAATACAAAGTATAGATTATGAACTAGTAACTATAAAATGATTGCTGATAGCGACAATCTCCTGAATGAGAAGTGTTTTTTACATATGACTAATTAAAATAGCACAAAGTATGCAGAAGGAAGGATTGTGAATCACTAATGTAACAACCCATTTATTAATTGGTTTAAATGACAAAATAGATAAGTGAGGGAATAAAAAGTTAAATAGATTAAAATACTGATTCAATGAAAACAAATTGAAGCACACTTAAAACAGCTAAAATAAAATAAGACTTCTCTTTTTTTCCAGACAACCTCCTTTGGAAAACTTTTAAAAACTAAAACCTGCCAGAAACTTTATTATCAAATTTTTAGTTAACCTGAAATACCTAAAAACTCAAACCCTTCTCTGTTTTATAAACAGGAACCATATCAGTGATTTTATAAAAGAGTAAAATCAATACAGATGCTGACATGTAACCAAATAAAACCAGAGATAATCAGATTTATATATTTTTTTACTTGATCTCTGTCACCACTCAGGCAGCTCTAAGGTTCTGAATCAATGTTAAATGATTTATACCTTTGTTGTTGTTTGACAATACTTATGTATTCTTTTTTTAAAAGATAGTAGACAAAAAAATGTCTACTTTTATTTATTTTATTTTACTTTTTCAAAATTCAATTTCAGAATGTGCTTCTGAGTAAAGATGACACAACTGTTTTTTGTCTTCTGGAACCTACAGTATATTTAAACTGCCATGATTTCATTTTCACCACAGAAGTAAAGTAAAAGTCTTTATGAAAACTTTAAATTTGAGTATAAATATGGAGCAGGATACACCGGCAAGTGAAATGTAGGTGTACATAAAGAGTTAAAATGCCCTTTCTACATTAAGTGTTTGTCCTTTCTGAGCTACTCTTGCAACAAAAACTGTAAAAGCAACTGTACTCTTAAAGTTTGTAGGAAAAAATAGATTTTATAAGTTAGGAGGTAAATCTTGAGTTTGAAAGTTTGCCTCCTTTGATCAGCTCTTCTTATTGAGTCAAATCTAAGGAAACATCTTGTCAAGTTTGGTTAAATTCTCAAAATTAGTTTGCCCTTCCTCTGGTTTTAATGTTCAAAGGAGACAGTTTAAAGAAATAAACTAATAGCCTTGGTGTGCAACCTTATTTCAAATGATAAGGTCAGCAAAGGACTGAAAGGATTAAAAGTCATTATCTAACCTTGTTTTTATTGATGGAAACAGACCAGAGGAAAAGAGGCTTAAAGAATCCTAAATCCTTGACGGCGAAGATAGAAATGAGTAGCAGTACAATGCTGTGGGTCTTCCTGAAAAATTAAATGTAATTGTCTCCATGGAAGGGAGTTAAAAGACTTGCTCTGAATGAGGAATCCTGTTTTGGGGCCAAGAGAGAACGAAGGCTTTTAGGAGCATATTATCTTTAACAATGGATCCACCCAGGGCCGTGTGTGATACACGAGGAGGATTGCAAAGACTTGAAAGATATCACGGCCTCTCTCGCTCTACGCAGGTGAAATGTAAAGGAACCACACTGCAATTCTCTTCTCCCAATCGTCTCGTATTCAATAAGACCACTTCTGGCGAATGAGATGTGAAATTGCCTGCTATCAATATAAGGCCCCTTGGTAAAAGGCTGTTTCAGATCTCTCTGAATTGTATTATTCCACCATTCATTTTTGGTCCAGAACTTAATGACCATTATGAATGCAGGCCTAGCCAAGCGGCCACCGTGACTCCAGATGTGTTCAGCAGGCCTGAAGGGAGAGCCAGGTAAGTAATCCACAGCCAGCCGTGTGAAACCAAGGACATTGTTTGATCATTTAAGATAGTTTTACAGAGTGGGAAGTGAGGAGTGGAAGGAAGATGGAGTGGGGTGAGGAAAAGTCACAGTTTTTTGTTATTAGGACTTCCCTTTTGAGAAACAAAAAATAAATAAAAAATGCTGTACTTTTTTATTTCAAGCATTATTTTCCAGATCATTTTTATGACATCATAATGATCCAGGATGTCACAGTTCATATCAGTGAGGGAAACCATCACAGTGCTTTTATGCAAATTTTACTTCTCTAGCTCCATCTTGAAATCCACCCATTGACGCCAGGTTTGAGTCAGTTAGAGGATGACCAATTCCATTTTTTATTCATGGACAAATCTTTAGATATCAGAGCACCTGATGGATGGTCAATACTCAAAACAACTGGATTTTTGTTTTGTAGATGCAAATGTTTCACCTCACATATGAGGTGCTTGCACATTTTAAAACTGGAGAGAGTTCCAAGTTTTAAACTGCATGAAAAGGACGTGCGAGTGAAAGGACAGAATTGTGCAATTTCTCCACAAATAATAGCTGTTGTGGAACTAATCACTGCTACTGAACCTACTATTAACAACTTGTCAGAAGCAACAAAACAACTCAGACTGAAGGTTACAGCAACCTCTCAATATTTGTTTTTTAAGCATTTTTAACTTTTTTTTCATGCCTTAAATTATTTTAGTTCCATCAAAACTCTTTTCTAAACTAGAATCCGTGTGGATTTATAGACACATGCGATAAATAAGTAGATTAAAAAAAAAATCAGCAATCGCAGAGAGAAGAAAAGCCAGGAAACGCAGAGTGAATAAATTAAGCAAAGGCAGCTGGCAAACAAACAAAACCAAAACAATATATATATATGTGTGATGAAGATAAAAAAAGGTTTCATTTTTTTAAAAAAGAAGAAATTAATGAAATGCTTGTGGAGTGAGTTTAATATAAAATGAAAGGGATAATAATTCATCCTGTCGCCTGAAGCTAACCCCTGAATAAACAAGACAATAAAAAAAAAGAAGGATATGAAAATGAAATCAGCTCCTTCTTTGTTGGTCACAAGCCTGAGATGAAGGTGGGCATTAAATCAGCTCATATATATAATAAGCAGTTGCACAATGACATCGCCTCTATTTAATTAAACAAGTGAAAGAAAACACCGAATGTCCATATTTGAAAACAATATTTAGCAAAGGCATATTAAAAAGAAATAAACAGTTGTTGCTTTGCATTCATAGGTGCTTGAAAATAAATGCAACGGTAGCAACAGCATTTCTTTTAATCAAAAGCTTTCACTGCAAGGTTTCTTCATAAAAGGCAAAGAAGACAAAGAAATGCTGGTATCTTTAAAATAAAATGTATTCAAATGATTTAAAAGAAAAACTTTTGTCCAGTACTACAATAAAAAAACATTAATGCACCAATCATTCCCTGACATTCTTAGTGCATTTAATTTTCATACATCTCTCATTTAAAACATACTAGGTGTCTATTTTATGCACGTTTTTGTTTTTTAAGGGAGGATCCAACCTCTTTATCTTTCCATCTTTACTTCCCCAATTTATTACGTAATCAGTGCCCCCATTCTTGTGCCATTTGATGAAGCTTTAGTTCCCGATGCTGCTCAAGCTGACAAGCCACATATCTGCTGGAGGTGGTAGCATTTTAAAGTCACAATGAACCAACCACCCGCTCCAGTATTCCAGCCAGCTCTGAAGATTGATTTGCCTCAGTTCTGCTCTGCTTGGCAGATTCCTAAACTGCATTGATTAGGATAAGAAAATCCATTTTATGCATTACTCAAGAGTTGATTCAGGTGCATCCTTCAAATTTAGTGGAAGGAGACTATCCTTCGGTTGTATTTCCCCAAGTTTTTTTTTTTTCCACTAAAATGTTAAAGCGCTTTATATACCGATTTTTGTCTGGCATTTAAAAATGGTGAAGATAAAATCGCAGCTTGTTTGCTTCTTGTAGAGCAATATAGTTTATGACTTTTATGACCTGAGTAAGGCCTGCTAATGGTACTTTTGTGGCCTGCAGTGATTGGTCCTTTTCAACCAAGCTGCAGTCTTAAGTGGCACCATAAACTGAGGTTACGACTTTAGAGGAAGAAGCATTATAATTTTAAAGGTGCACTTGTGTGTTTGTTTGTTTGTTTGTTTGTTTGTTTTTAGCATTCGCAAAATTCCTCATGAACCTGTGAATGGATTTTATTGAAACTCTCAGTATTTACTAATTTACAGTGCTTCTATAACTGATTAACTTTTGTTGTCAACACAACTCAAGATATCTGTGACAATTACTCAACATTAGCAAACACTTTCAGATATTGTTCTGAAACATGGTGTGTTGGTAGCTAAGAGTAATATGCAGCAGTATACACTGCATGACTTCTTCACTTAAAGCTTTTACCTCTTGGCATCAACACTGTTTGTTAGAAAAATATCATATGGTTTAGTGGACGATTTGACCAAAACAGCCACAACTCGTTTTTTGTTCTCTATCATCTTAGTCTGAAACTCTGACATGAAAGGCATCAAGTGGTATTCTTTTTTCAAGGAATGCTAGGCATTTATTTATTAAAAAAAATCCTTTATAGCTTTCACAATCTCATGTGGCAAATAATCAAATGTGTCAAAAGATGTATGAAAAGCTTGCCTCCTGTCTCACATTTGCAGCTTTGATTAAACACATAATGAAGTCGTCAGATCTTTCTTGTGTTTTGTTAATAAAGAAAGACTCATATTGATTGTTGTATTTATACACATATTCACCTTTTCTCTCAGTTTCCCTTTGTGCAGCACTCAGGTTCCTTTCAGTCTGTTATAAATAATACATATCTCGTTTAAGTTTGGGATTACAGTTTGTTTGTTTTGTTAGAAACATGCTGCTCCAAACCCATGATTGTGTTTAGCTATCTAACACCTTCATCACATGCTTTAAATGAATGAACCCAGAAAGTGGAAAATGAAATTAATACATTCACCAGCAGCATTGTAGTTCAATTCTGCAAGAGCTCCACTTCATGGTGGCTGGAGCCAAATAATCTGACATCATGGAGGCAATAAGCTAAGCTCGCTCCCAGTCCTTCACATTATATCAGCCAAAAAATCTATTTAATCTTGTTTTGAGACTGATTTACTAAACAAGAACTGATTGTGTAAGAATATAATCTTGTTTTCAGAATGTGTAAGATTA
>JAUBOC010000028.1:5368761-5379077 GCA_032275365.1 Anablepsoides cearensis | reverse complement strand
TGTATTAATAACTTTATATTTCGTTAGTTTGAAGATGTTTCGAGTTGAAAATAAATCACCCTCCATAATTATGTTGACTTATAATTTTAAATGTAACTAACGACACAAATTGTTTAGATTAAATTAAATTAAACTGGTTATTAATGCTGCTGTATAACACTACAATATTAATATGAAGATCTCAAACTAAAAACCAATTAAATGATGCATTCATTGAAGCTTGTAGATATTTTAAAATCGTTTTCTTCAGAACCGCATCTGACTTGCGACGGGAGGGGGGGGGGTGTTGCGGTGCGCGACTCTTCTTCTGAATAAATGAAAACTATGTAACACAGTTGTTTATACTTATACTAAAAATATTTGACCAAAGGAAAACCGGAGCAGGACTAGATTATCTGGTTTAGTTGTTATTTCTGTGACTGTACGACCCACGAGACACGACATTAACATATCATTCCTCTGCTTTAAAGCAGATTCTTTATTCCACACCTGACGCTGCAAAAAATATTTTCTGTAATCTCCGAGAGCAAAACTTCAGTCTCCGAACTCGTAAATTTCTTCTTTTTTTATTTTGCGGTATCATTTATGAATGAACACTTCCTCTGTGTGGGGCAGGAAACATATCCTTATATGGCGATATTGGGGTGGAAATTATGTAAATCTCGTCTCCCCGTGCACGCGCAGCTGATACGCATTCATCAGATTTACGCTGCTCATTTACACACCTTTCCTGAAGATAGAAGAGTTTGTTGAATCTGACGTGGCGTGTTCGTACGAACCCTTCATACGAACAAAAGTAAGAGAAATTTAGGATAAGAATACGAACATGTTCTTGCATGAGGCCCATTGAGATAATGACTTCTCCCTGATGCTGGAATTTGGGTCAAGGAGGTATGTCCATAGACAAGATTGTCCTGGCTGTGGCGCACCGTAATCTGAATGGGAAGAGGTGATAACCGTGAAAGCGCACGGTGACATGGTTTGAACTCTTGGCTTGAGGATTAAATGAGGGTCTTCGTAGAATATATTTATATTTCCATCACAGGGGCTTGTCGTTCAAAAGCCTCGGTAAGACGTAGACGTCTCCTCTGATCACTGGTGCTGTGGTAGGAACATGCTAGATTGTTTACATCCACCACGTGAATATCGCCATTGCGTAACTGTGTTTTTTCGACATTAACAAAATATCGACAAAGTTTTCCGCACAATTCTAATGGAAACGCAGCTACTGTGACTCTTGTGCTGTACTGTATGGACCTGTTTGGAGTCAGAGATGAAAATAAAGTTTTGAGAAGAAATCCAACCATTCCTGCAATTATTCAGACTTCCGTTGTTGAACTACGCTTTTCTACACAAGTTTAACCCATTGGTTACACTAAAGAGCTTGAAAGACCAAAATATAACTCAGTAAAAGTAACTTAGAAGACTGCAATCAACAAGAATGCCAAATCTAAAAACTTTTTGAACCGCAGAAAACTTTACTGGCCAAACAGTAAAAACATTTGGAGTGGCTGCGCAGTGTCGCTGCTTGCTCCCCCATTACCCCCACAGTGGAGTGCCAGTCACAGCAGCTGTTGACAGACCACCAAGGTAATAAAAAAGGTATTGAAAGTGGAAGAAAAAAAGCAGCAGGAAAGAGGAAGGCTACGAGACACAGAGAGAGAGAGTACAGTGGAGGTACAGAGTGGATTTGAGCAAAAGGGTTTAAGATAAAAAACTCAAAGTGAAAGTTCAAAAAGAGACAATTTTTTAGAGCGGGTGAACATTAAAAGATTCAGACAGAAATAAAAATGGAGAATTAATGAGTGAGCAAGTGAATGTGTGAGAGGAGAAACCAAAAGAGACAGATTCTGCAATGAGGGGAAGGAAAAGGTCAGTGGGCGTGAGCGATATTAAGACCCATCCATGGCATCAAATACAGCTTCGACTGACTGTGGAATGAAAAAAAAGGCTGTCAGACCCAAAAAACTTCACGAAAAGTTTTAACTTCTGTCTTTTTATTGCAAATTTTTTTGACTAAATTGAATCTTTTTTTTTTCTTTTTCTTTTTTTTTTTTGCACATGGTGGTTTTTCAACAGTTGGAAAATTGTCTCTTTGGGAAGTTGTTGCCTTTTTACTCTACCTCCATCAGTTCACACAATTTTCTTTTTTGCACCAAGCAGGTTTGGATGCATGTTTGCAAACTTCTGATGCTGAATTTATGGTGAGGATGCATGATGTGATTCTTTTTTTAACTTGAGTAGCTTCCTGATGTCATCTACTATGAGGGGGGAAAACACACTTTCTGAGTATTTACCACTTTGATTCTCAACCAAAGTGAGACATCACATAAAGATGAGGTGTGTAATTTACATGTTTCACACGTTCTGTGATCCAGGAATAAATTCTCTTCAGACAGAGAAAGTGTAGTTACTAAAGTCTGATAAACAGTCCTTTGGCAACGTTTAACACAAACTAATGTTTGGGCTGTAAAGTCCATCAATCCACACCTGCTTCTTTTTTTCCTGCGCAGGTGTGAGTGGAGATGGGAAACACATGTGCATCCACACCTGCTGTCTAATTACATTCACCATTTATTCAACTACTATTTTCTTTGGACTGTTTGGAGGACAAAAGCCAAACAGCCAGATGTGAAACACAGAAAGGCCTCAGATACATTTTGCCATTAGCTTACATTTTTTTGATAAATATGCCAAAACAAACCATGGACCTATGAGTGCTTGTAGAGCTTACTAATTTACTGACAAATGTTCAATAATTAAAATGTAATTTATGCAGGTAAGTGAGAATGGAGTGAACACTTTGGCATGAAATGAGTCAGTATTTTCTTTTTATCTAATAATGACTATTATTAGTTGATTAAATGTTTACAGCTTAACTGAAATATTAGTAATTTAATAACTTATTTTGGTTTATCCTTAACAGATATTTTCACACACTCCTCTTCATTAGTCTTTGTTGTGTTCTCCTGGGAGCGACAGTTTTGTGTGAAGCATAAAGCCTCCATCTACATGATTTTTTTGGGACTGTTTTAGGTGTGCAACTAAAAAAAATAAAAAAGTGTTTTGTTTTGGCAGAAACTGACTGGCCTGCGTTGAGAAACACGGAAAAGAACAAAGGAAATCCTGGGTTTTTGCTTCCACATCTCACAATTTGGGAGCGATGACAACAAAAAGTATCCACATGGGGGAACTTTTAACCAAAAGTTGCTGAAGTACGTGACAAAACTATGTTTACACTGTTTCTGAGACACCCGGCGACAAAACGGATAAATGAGCACACAGAACAGACAACAAAATCTGTTTGGCAGATGTTCCAAACAATACTTTTGTTGTGTCTCTCCGTCGCTGATGTGCGCAGGTATGTAGACGCACAGACTCACTCCGGCTGACACACACACACACACACACACACACACACATCCACACAGAAAACACAAATCAAGCTATTCCAGGATGCCAGGGAAGAGTGGGTGAGATAGGCAGAACCGCTCTCAGATTTACGTCTGCCAAAGAAAAGCTGCCGGCTGCTGCCAAGGTTGAGCACGCATATTACCTCGTAATGGAAAAAGAATGGAGAGGCAGACACTGTGCATTGTCTGAAACTCTATCAGATTAATCCTTTGTCTTTCCCGGCATAACAGCTCTGACAGCCTGTTTCTGTGTGCAGCTCTGTGTGTGTGTGTGTGTGTGTGTGTGTGTGTGTGTGTGTGTGTGTGTGTGTGTGTGTGTGTGTGTGTGTGTGTGTCATGACACCAAATAGCTGTTGGAACAGTTGTTGATTGCTGATAAAGAAACATCTTATTTAGCAAACATAGAGACTGTAAAAGACAACTGTCAGTCCCTCTAATGGATCCAAACATTCATCTGTCAGAAGAGAAAATGACCCGTATGCTGCAACATTTCACACAGAATTACATTTCAATAAGTCTGCGACGAGTTTCAGAAGCCGTGAGCGGCAGAGTTCACCGCGCGTCGCCGCGACTTGAGTGAGATGTTATCAGTTTATTTATAAAAACCATTTCTGTGCAACGTTTGGGTGTGAAGCGTGTGCATTTTTAGCTGCTCGACTAGACGTTCGTACACATCGGCAGCTGAATAGATTTACAGATTGAGTGATTTTTATTTCCCCCACATTGCCAACGAAGCATGGAAAACGGAGCAACAAATTAAAAAAGATCTAGTGTTACAAATGTAACAAGTCAAGCAAAACACAAAATTTGTTGTTGAGTTGCACATGTTTCAGATTTCAGATCAAAGATTTTCAAAACTTTAAAATTCTGTTTTACTGGACTCTTGGTGGAAAATCAAATAAATAGAGTTTAAGTGCTTGTTGAAAACTAATAAACACACATTACAAAAGAGAAAGAAAACAAAAATTTATGATTTATTATTTCCTAAATATTTTATTTATTTTTATTTTATACTTCCTAATGAAGAGTTGTGGTTAATTAGCAACAGACTGTTAATCCTAGATAAATACCCAGACAGCAAAATAGGAGTGAATCAACATTGAGATATGGTTAGGCATCAACATTCATCAATGTTGAATTTATAAAGTGGTCTGTGACTTGCATGTTGAAACAATGTTAGGTTTTCAACCATAACTGATTCGTTATCAATGTTGTTTCAACTTCTTTTCCTGCTCTCCCTTCTCTTCCTAGAGAGGGGAGGAGGGGGAGGAGGAGGGGTGCAACAAACAGCATACAAAGATTAAACATTGATTAGATGTTGGCATTTCAATTATTAGAATTCCACAATGAAACAACATTGATTCAATAACATCTTTTCAACATTGGTTAATAGTTAGAATTGGATGATTGTTTGATGGTTGATTGTAAGTAACATCTTTTGCTATCTGGGTAAATAGCACAAAACCACAAACAACATATTAATCACAAAGTATTAAATTGTTAAATTGTATTTTTTTTTTCAAGTTTAATACCCACATACAAAGTAGTTATAAAGTTCTTATTCAAAGCTTTATTGTCTGGTTATGATTTTCCCTTTTGTGCACTTTTAAGTTCAGTGTTACATAGCTCCTTGCGACATAGTTCTGCTCATTATTTTGAATTCAAAACATTTGCAGTTTATTACACAACGTCTGGATAAAAAGAAAGTTGCCACCAAAAAAAAGGTCACACACTCTAATATTTCATTGAACAGCCTTTAGCTTTGATTACAGCTCACATTCACTGTGGCATAGTTTGGATAAGCTTCCCAGACCTGACCAACTGCAACAACCCCAGATCATAGCTCCGCCCCCACAGGCTGTACTGTAGGCATTTGATAGGTGCACCCTTGAAGATGGGGGGTCCTCACTATCCTTCCAGTTTTCAATAATGTATTGGACACTTCTTAACCCAATTTTAGTCATTTCTGCAATCTCGTTAGATGTTTTTGCTGCTTTATGCCAATGATTTGACCCTTCTCAAACAGACTGCACCAGTTGCACCAGTTGGGGTTAAATAACTTGTTGCCAGCTGAAAGATAATTCCACATGCAGTAATTATCCAATAGGAGGCTCGTACCTATTTGCTTAGTTAAATCCATGTGGCTACTTTACTTTTTTGGCCAGGCAGTGTATAAATCACATTTACAACAAAAATAATTTGAATGCAGTTTACATCAAGAAAACCCAAATGTCTTTAATTTTTAAGCTTTTGTGCAACACAATCGACATATTTTGTGTAAACATTTTGAAACAAAAAAGTAGGGAAATCACAGGTGTACTAACGAGGACTGCGTGCCACTTGTGCAGCTGTGAATGCTGATTGTTTTGTAGAACACGCTTAGATCCGAACCTCCTCTGAGTGGAACACAACCCTCAATAACACACCTGTGTTCTCCCTTCTAGACCCAACTTCTCTGCCTGCTAAACACAGACATCTGTCTTCTAATGCCAGCATTTGGAACTCACATTTTAAAATGTGGTTCTTTAACTTGGGTTACAGTTATTTGTCGAAATTGTCCCACAAATTGCAGTTTGTGTACCTGCTTTGTCTTATTCTGTCTTAGACTTTTCCTGCTTATTTAAAAGTTGTATTTCTAAGGAAGTAACTAAAAACTAAAAAAGGAATAAAACTTCATATAAAAGTTTGATCAACTTTATATCAGATCATCAGATATGAAGCTGTGACTAACAAAATACAGAACCAAATGATGGTGAGAAAATATACAGATTTTCATTCAGAAACACACAGAACTACATGCTTGAACAGGTTCCTTGTGAGGTTTGGTCAAGAGTGTGAATACATGTTGCCAAAAATACATGTCTGTCCCTCTAGAATCACAGAAAATAATCTTAAAAAGTGTTTAAGATGAGCTCCAGATATGCACGATGAGAGAAAACTTGTCATGCAACATGGAAAATGTTCAGAATTCCTTTGACAGAAACATGAGGGGACTCACATGAGAAAATTGAGAAGCTTTGCAAGCATTTTGAAACATTTTGGAAACTAATACAAATAATATTTACAGTTTGTCATGACCCAGTGAGATAAATCCATACCCCAGCTGCTGGCTGGCTGACTCAAGCTAATCAACTATCAAACTGAGGTTAAGAAATCACAAAGAGCCAGCAGAGATAATATATATTTGTCATCTGTCACAGCAAGATTTGCTTATTATTTTCAAACTAAATAACATAAAATGTTGTCATTTCTAGTTCTGTTACTACTGATTTAACTGAACCTTCAAGTGCTGTGCCCATTCTCACCTCAGCTGAAGTTTCAACAGATTTTTAAAAAACAAAAAAAAAGACTCTCCTATTTTCTCTTCATCTCAAACATGAGTTAAAATTACTTCAAATCAAAACACAACAAAAAGATCTGACTTCATCACTCTTATCGGCTTTTACAAGTTGTGAAACTATCGGGTTACCTTTTAACAGAAACACTTGCAGAGTTCTTTTATCAGATGCTGACAAGTGCTGTACTATTAGTATCCCATCATCTCAGTTTCATTTTCCCTCAGTGTGTGTGTGTGTGTCTGTGTGTGAGAGAGCTGTGGGCGTCGGTGTCACTGCTGGTGTGTCGATGTTCAGAAACCGCTTCGAATCTGTGAGAAGGTGTGTGTCTGACAGAGAAAAACACATTCAGCCGACGCTGTCATCGCTCTTCTCCCACCGCCAAAAAACAGTGCCCACCTGTGCCAGGTGCCATCACTCACGTCTGTCCCTTCATGTCGGCGCCGAGAGAAAAAGGGAAAAGAAGAGCAATAGGAGAGAGGGAGCACGTCAGCGCTCATTGCCCCGAAACAAACACAAAGACAGAGCTCAGAGATCCCATGACATTTTATCATGGAGGATGTTCAGTGGACAACATTCAGTTCTGCTGCACTTGTTAGATTCTTGTTCTATATTTATTCTGTCAATCCTGTTCAACACCAGCCAGCCAGGAACATGTCCACACTTTCTGCTGCAGCTTCATGACAAAAGACAGGTGTTCCCTAACACGAAAGCAGTCTTCTCCTGCAGACTGGGACATAAATACAGGGGCGGAGCCAGAGGGGTGGCCCTGGCACCTGATTGGCCACCCACAAATAATTGATAGGTGGGGGTGGGGATCCCGATGGGAAATTACAGATGATCCGTTAGAGCTAAAAAAAAATAAAAAAAGATAAATATCTGTATTATCTAGAGTAAATGGAACCCATCAGTGTGTGAAGAAAAAAAAAAAACTTTTCTAAACCACTTAATATAAAAACATTATTTCCACAACACCAAATTTCAGCTCAATAATTGTAGCCATTTAAATTTAGCTTTGGTGAACATCTTGAATTCTTTTATTTGATTTTAGAATCTGTTAGGCATCACTCTCAGCTACCACCACACTACATTTCAGCTTAGTATAAATAAAAGCTTAAAACTGAGATTTCAAAGTGACGTGGGGATTGCTCTTGGCTACCACCTTACTAAATTTTAGCTAAATAAGGGCTGACGTCCGACTTTTTGATAGTTTGGTAGTCATCTTGGATTTTGTATTCACATTCAGATTGTGTTAGAGAATATTTTTAGCTACTATATATACTGTATACATATTTATATTACAATTCAATGCCTGAATTATAGCCTTTTTTAACATTAGTATAAGCAGTTGTCTTTAATTGGGACTAGCAATCGTTCAACAAATTTCAGCTATATTAGACTTAAAATGGCTGAATTATAGCTATTTAACTTTAGCTGTGGTTGCCATCTTAAATTTTCAAATCAAGGTAGTTTTCTTTATTTATAGGCCTATGTGCCCCTTGGTTACCCCTGTGCCACCACATGTAGGACTGGCTAGCTCCGCCCCTGCATACGTATACTGTATGTAATCACCAAAAAACTTTTATAGACAAAAAGGTAACATCAGCATGGAACATATAAAACAAAGCCACCACAAATTCAGTAACATACATCATATTTAAAATCAGATTTGATTAAATAAGACAGAAAATTTGCCTGCATTTTTTCCCCCGATAAAGTTTATTTAGTCCACAAGAAGCCATAAGATTATCTGTTCCTGCAGGCACTTTTGAGTTTTACAGCTTCCCTGCTTAGTGGGTGAAATTATATTAGGGTAAAATATTACAGCATTTCTGATCCATATCTGTCGTGGATTTAGGCTTGCAGGTATTGTTTTCCTATACAGCACTCTAAAACAATTTATTTTGTTCTTTGAATAACATCCTTGAGGACATCATATTCAATCAGATTTTAACTCAACTGTTTTCAAACAAAATGCAATAAAAAAAACTGGTTCTGCCTTTGCTGTACCAGTTTTTGTGGCTTTAACTTTTTCCAAGGATTCCAAAAAGAGGACACGGAGCGAGTTGGCTCACCTCTGTAATTTAAGCCCACCATCCAGTTGGGTGCGTTTCCTGATGAAAACGTTCAGGTTGTGCCAACCTCTTCCCTCGTGGGTGTAGGCCTGAATGGAAAAGTGAATGGTGCCGCAGATGAGAGACTGAAGGAGGGACAAAAAGGTTAATTGGTTTTGTTGACCATCTGTCTATGAAAGAGAAAGCAGTTAACAATGACACACTTCAGCTTGAATAGAAAAGACGTGGATCTTCAGACACTGATTGACAGTGACCAGCGTGGTAACCTGTTCTAATAATAGAGGAAGTTCATAAAAAAAGGGAAAATTAACTATTGATTTTCTTATTTTAGCAATTTTTTTTAAGTTAAGTTTTCGGTGAATTTCAGGAAAGTATCTTTCCATCTTGCTTTCTCATCCCTTTTTTCTAGCCCATAAGCTCTGATGTGTCCCAGACATCAAACTACTGCAGAAACTGAAAAGTAGCTGAGTGGATCGTTCAGCCAGCACAAGGAGATTGCTGTGGCTGATTCCTCCAGGGGCCAGTTTTATGCCTTGAAACACCTGAGAATCTCTCCGTCTGTGTGGTATTTTTATTAAATAAAAGTGACCACTCACAGAGACTCAGAGGGGGGAAATGAAGTATAAAAAAAGACAAAGAGACAATCACTGAAACTGGTTGTGATTTCTAAGTGCAAACTGGGAAATGAAAAGATGACTTTAATTTAATTAATTGGAGATATTTCTGTCAAGAGTGTGTACGACTACTGTTAACAACTGCAGAGCACAAATGAAAATAATACTTTTAACCAATTTATTTTCCCTAATGGAAACTGGTTGTTTAAAACTCTTCACAAACACCTTCATATCATGCCTCATGCTCCCTTTTTCTTGTTTAGTTAAGTTGTTTTCAGCATTTTATTTTTTTATTCTAGAGTTGTAGTTTTTTCCACTGTTTTGTACCTCGCTTGCTGTTTTATTGTCACAGTCCTTTGGGTTTTTGATTAAGTTCCTACCCGTTTCTGTTCCTGGTTTTGTCTACACCTGGATTCAGTTTTTAATCACCCCCCCTGCAGCTCATTGTAATTACTTCCACCAGTGTATATATAAATATATACTCCCAGGGTTTGCTCTGTTCTTTGCCAGTTCATTGTCTTCCCCCTCCTCTTGTTATGTCGGTTCTTTTTAAGCCAAGTTTGTTTTAGTTTTGTTGTTGTTGTGTTAACTTTATCACAAGTTTTTGTTTTCTTTTTAACTCTTCCTCCTGCAAACTTCCTGAGTTTTAGAAAAAAAATGTTTTTCCTAACTTTATTCTTGTTGCCTTATTGTTTTGAATGTGGGTCTTTCAGTTCCATGTCAGGACCAAACTGGACCAAGTGGAACACCCTGCACTGCAGCAGGGGAGCACAGAACTTCTTTCAATCTTAGACTGAACATATAGTAAGGGAAAGATGTGAAAATCTGCAAACTAAATCGTTACCAAACAATTTCTTCACCAAAATGTTTGTAAAGGTC
>JAUBOC010000028.1:5356114-5368418 GCA_032275365.1 Anablepsoides cearensis | reverse complement strand
TTACAAACATTTTGGTGAAGAAATTGTTTGGTAACAATTTAGTTTGCAGATTTGTGAAATATCTCATAAAATGCCCTTACTAATAGTTCTTAAACTGATTTGATGTGGATGAAACCCTGGATTCTGGTCTTTTCCATTTGATGCTGTTGACATTCTAATCAGTGAAAAAAAAGTTAAAGACCTGCTGCTCTCTTATTTAAGAACTACTTTTTATTCATATTCCTTTAGTCACTCCTGGGTTGGTTTATTCTTTGCGTATTTGGCAGAATCTGAGCAGACAGTGTTTCCCTGAACACTTCCAAATTCATCCGACTGCTTCTGGTTTTTGTGTCACATTGTCAATAAACACTAGTGAACCGCATCTACAGCCAGCCATGCATGTCCACACCATCACGCTTCCTCTACCTGTTTTACAGATGATGAATTATGCTTCCACTATTTCGTCTTTTCCGTCCTTCTGTTGGAGGAAAATCTTTGTTTCATCTGTCTAGAAAACATTGTTTCAAAAGAAAAATGTTTTGACAGGAGGGTTTTACAAAATATATATATTTTTAATTTTAAGCATTTTTTTCCATACTGTATGGTGAATTATTGTTATTTTATCTTTTCTTTTATTTTTTTTATTTTAGCCTTCAGTCCTAGATTGTGATGTTTTTTTATTCAGTTATTTTGTCTTTATTCTGTCTTTTAGACAATTTTGGGCTTAATAGACTGAAAAGTCCTGACTTCATTTTGTGGTTACAGAAACTGGCTTGGTCCACATTCTCACTCAACTCGTGCCCTTCAAATCCAGCGCAGATTAATAATAAAAAAAAAATTAAGAGGTTGGGGGGAAAACAAAACAGTAGAAATATATGACTTGTTCAAAGCAAGTGGGAAGAAAAGCACACAAAAACCTCACAAACTACTGAATGAAGCATTTATCAAATTCATGCTTATTTGTTTTTGTCTTTTTCTTCAAAGGACAGCGAAACTGAAAGAAAAATGTTACGAAGGTTAATTGGCCATAATACTTCATGTCACAGTGCTTTGATTTTTCCAGTCAACAGATTTACTGTTTGTTTTAGTGTCACCTCTATAAGGCAGCTCTGTGTAGTTTAACAGAAAAAAGATGGTGCTATGGTAACAAACTGAATCCAACAGCACAAGAGATAAAACCTTAATTGTTTTCTAATTTCATCTTCAGTAGTATAACCATTACTCCTCTAAGCCTCTACCTTCTCTCTGCAGAAATCCTCTAATCATCCAAAAGGTCAAACATAATTCACTTTGTGTGATCAATCTAAATTGATTATCCTGCTGGTTCAGAGTCATATTTTTAAGTGTTTAATATGTTCTTCAACAGAGTTAAAAGAAATACAAAAGCTTAAAGAAAAAAAGTTGTTTTTTATCAAATTTATCTCATGAACAGTGAAGAAACAGGCACAAAATACTGTAGATGTGTATTATGTGTTCTATCAAACGTTCTGATATTGCTAAAAGTGGCAATCAGTAAATTACTGAACTCTATTGTGTTAAAATCCACTGACAGGATTTTGCAGATGTTCATGTTTTGCCCAAAATCTTTCAGGCAAACAAAAAAAATAATGTCACAAATGAGCATAAAACTAACACAAGAGTTTCTATCATATTGCCACAAATCTAAAAAAAAACTACTTATCTCAAATATCGTAATATTTGTTAACTTGTTCAAATGGCGTGGGATTTGTAAAAGAACAAGAATGTGCATTTGCAGACACTCAAAGGTACACACAAATCATTTCACCTAAAATCAAATGAAATCAAACATTAAACATGTGTGACATTTTTCACTGAAATTAGTTCTTATTGAGTAAATAACTCCTAATTAGCTCACTTTGATGAAACTGGAAACACTTGAACTTCCACCGTTGTCTCATAGCTTCATCGCGAACATTAATAAGAAATGTGTTATTTTAGCAGAATATTTTTTATTCTGTCAAATGAAAAGAACCTCTCAGCAGCGCCGACCATTAAATTTCAACACTTCTAACTAAACAGCAGATAAAGCGCAGAGCGGTTGATTTCCAACTCCAGACAGTCACTCTGAGCATTTAAAAACTTCTCATCACACATAAATAACGATATGCTGCCATTAAACCAAATGTATGATTTAGATGGATGTGCCTATTAAAGAGTAGCTTAATCAAGTGTCGCTTTCCATTCTCCAAAAGGTTCGGCAATAAAATAAAATGAAAGTCTACTTCTTTTCATTTAACATAATAAATTATTCATTTAATTTCTCCCTCATTCTTCTCGGCGAGTTGAATGAGCTTTCAGTAGATCATTAGGGCAAAGAGGATTCTGTTTTGTGTCTGGTACCATCATTCAAACTGAGGAGCCTCTCCTGTGTGTTTTTAGACTTTCACTTGTTTGCAACCGTTTCTGCAATGATGATTCATGAGGGTTTGCTTCACGTGTCAGTAACTAATTGATCATTCTATCAGTGTGTCTTGTGTTTTTGCTTTAAATCAGCCAGTATTCGTAGACAGATGTGGTGAAAAAACAATTAGAATTACTGGTCAACTTAAAGGACAACTGAGTGACAAATCTAAAGGTTGCTTCTGAGAAACAACTGTGTTGATAAAATCCACTTTAACATTAGCAGCTAAAACCACTTAGGGTTTCCTGCTGCTAGAGCGCGGCACGTTAAAATGATCTCACGCTTGAGTAAACTTGGTTAGTACGTCCACTAATTCAATCTTAGAGCTTCAGTGGGACCAAAAATACCCATTTTTGCTTCATTCACTGCAACGCTTCATCCTAATGAGGTAAAATATGGAGACGGTTAAATGGTGTGTGATTCCAGTGGATGTTAAAAGTTCACAAATTGGCTCCACAATATGGCTGCTAAGACAAGCCCCTCTGGCTGTTTTTACAAATGCATCAACAGAGCTGGCCATGCCTCAAGAAATGTGCTTATGCAAATGAAGCCAGCACTGCAATACATGAAGTATTGGACGGACCTACAGTAGTGATGGACATCTGTCATTCTGAACGTCAGGTGTGTCTGACTTTACAGCAAGCAAAAATCAAAGTTTGTCAGAAGTACTGGATCTATCTGCGAGATGAATCGCTTTTTTTTTTTGTTTTTTTTTTTCCAAAATCACAGTGATGGTTCACAAAAAGAGCTCCAGGAGCCCCACTCTCTGCTCAAACACATGAGCAAAGCAAACAGGATGAAATGGGATTTTTTACGTCTCAGGAGTCCTCACTTCAATGTTTTCCCTCGTCACGTCCTGCTGCTTTCCCACAAACACAGCAACACTGATAAGACATTCAGTATATATCTGGCTCTGACCTTTGTAAGAGACAGATATAGTTGTGGTTCTGATCATCCAGCTGACGTTCAGTCCAATATCCCCTAAAGTGTTTAACGCCACTGTAGCTTGCAGAGTTGTGCATCAGATTAACAATACTAACAACACCCCAATTTTTGTTTGAGTGAAATAAAGCAGGCAGCTCCAACGTCACAATTTATTTGTTTTCAGCCAGCCAGTATTTATGAATTAATGGACTTGGCATGCTTAACTAACATTATTTTCACAAATGCCTCAGTGTTTTGACAAGACAGACTCAAGCAAACATGCTTTTTCTTACCCGAACAGGGGTGCCCAATCCTGGTACTCAAGGGCCACTATCCTAAACACCCCTGTTCTGTAATATGCAAATCATACTGTATAAAAAAATAAGATTATAAAAACATTACATCCTTTATAACACCAACACCTAAAGCTGAAAACTGCTAGAACAAAGGACCTAAGAGACTATTTCCTATTTGAGTCTCATTGGGGGAAAGTGTCTTGCCAAAAATATTAACTCATCTTTTTTTACTATGTTGGGGTTTTCTTGGAATAAATGGCACAAGAAAAAAAAAGTAGCTCTTTGCTCCTTTAGGAGTACAACAGTTAACTTGCTCTGTCAGAAACACAAGACTGAGGGTAAGTAGAGAGCTTGATATCGGACTCACACAGGAGTGAAGAAACATATTTCAGCTGATGAAAGGGAATGCTTTAATACCTGATGGTGCTAACTCTCTGTAATTGACCCCTTATGCAGCCCCTCTAGAAGAGAAGAATCTCCAGTAAATTGTAGGCACTAACCTTTCTGGAGCGATATATCAGGCTGCAGAGCACAACTGGAGGGAAAACTGAGTGTGAGAAAAAGACTTTAAAAATAATGTAGCTTCTTTTAGGAGAGCATCAGCCTTTGTTTTAAAGTGTCTGTGACATCAATTTTTTGTAATAAACATGAATACATTTTTGGAAAGATAACAGTGATAGCTTGTTGCAAAACAAATTTCACATCGCTGAGATGAACGGTTGTTGAAATGTTTGCATGTGAAGAAACAGGAAGTGATGTCAAAGGGGAATGTCAGCATGTAAACAAAGCATTGTTACAAAAGCTAACAACACAGACTGTAGAGACAAATTTGATGTTTCAGATTATTTTTAGTCGCTATCAAAGAGAAAAGAAAAAGAGTTAAAGTTCAAATAATTTTATTTTAATAAACAGAGACCAGCGAATTTATTTTATTAATGAGTTCCTCTTTGATGTCACTTCCTGTTTCACTTTGGCTGAGACAAATTTGTAAGAAAATAGGCCATTTATGTGACAAAATGGGTAAAATCATGTGTACTATGCCAATTTTCTTAAGTATAAAGATGCTTTCTTTGACTTTTTCTATTTGAATGATAGGCATGTCACAGGCACTTTAAAGTCTATGTTTCTTACATCTGTATGTTTCATGTGTGCAGACGTCAAAAATTTCTTATTATTTTTGTATCATTTTGTATCAAATTACAAAATTCATGTTCAGGGTGATTTGGAGTTCTTACTGACATAACTGTGAACTAATTAATTTAATAAGTTTATTTTTTAAGAGTTTTCTAGAAACTAATCTTAAGATGCACTTATTAGTAGGTATTTTGGAATTACATGGATCACATGATTGATAGCTGGATAGTCCCACTGAGCACAGATGAAAACTTTGAGAAATAGTAAGAACAGAAGACTTGTCAAGTACAGGATTCATGCCTGACTTGTTCAAAGTGCAGGAAAAAATGTTCTGTCAGCTTGTGGAAAACTGTGACATGAGTGGAGTGTATTTGACTTGTGATTATCCAGTTGTATGTAGCAGGAGTGCAGGTTGCGTTGTTGACAAAGAGGTTAGCACGTAACAATCACTCCCAACTTGTGTGTGACGCGGTGTGAGAAGTGACTTCTTTTCTGACTTCATGTTTCTGTATTAGCAAAGCCACTATGTTGTTGTGCCGTTCCCTAAGCTTCTATTAATGACCTATAATGTCCAACACCCTCAGTTGCTGTGGCACAATGATGACAGTCATTGACAATGAGATGGCAGCACAATTCTGTACATTTTTCTTTGTAGTCTGCCAAAAATATTATATATTAAACCTTTAGATCAATACTGAAACAATAAACAAGCATCACACAAGCTTACCTCAGACAAACAGCACTACTTTATGTTAACAGGAAGCACTGAATGACTACAGAATAAAGTTTTTTTGTGCTCAGGTGTCAAATAATGAAACTGAAATCACAGAATATCTTTCTATTTTTTCCCCTTTACTCTTTACCTTTTGTTTCTGAGCAACTTGTTACTTCCCAGCCAGAACTTTTTCTAGAACCGGTTAATGATGCGACTTAAGAGAAAGATTTTTTTTTTTTTTTTTTTTTTTTTTTTTTTTGTTGCAGTGCATAACACAGATGAAATGTTCAACTCCTGCCATCATGGAGTGACATTTCTCAAAGGCTACACTTAGTTGAGTGATTTTTCTATTTCCTTCATTTGTAAATGTTTTTTTTATTATTATTTTTTGGCACTGATATTAAAGATTATACAATTCAATAATTGCTGGTTCGGCTCTTATGGACCCTTTAAGCTGCAGATGTAAACATTAACTCAAGCTCACAGGGTAATTAAACGTGTGTGAAAAATGAGACAAGAGCCCTCTCAACAGGTTAGCAATAGATTGGGAAGATGAAAATACTGTAAACAAGTCACCTCATTAAAACAGAGGAAATAACTTCTCATAATTTCAGCCTCGCCGAATGGCATGTTTGTTCCTAATCAGCGGGCCTCTCTGTCGGTTTGAGATTGTCGGGGGAGTTCTCCCCTTTATGTGCAATTACTTATTTGCCATTCAATAAAGCAGCGAGGCAGTAAACTAGCTTTGTGTTAATCTAAAATTAATTCTCATGAATAGTAGATCAAGGGGGAAGATTTCTGGCTGCGGAGATAAAATAATGATGTTCTCATTCGAGAATCATTACCCGCAAAACTCATGAGACTAGAGTGTGGGGCTCATTTTCGCGCATGCCACAAAGGCATAAAATGCTAAAATTATTGTCCTGCACCTGTCAGTCATGCAGATTACAAGCTCTTAAACATTTTGATGTTTTGACAAAAGCATCCATTTGGTCTTGGCAGTGCCGCTAAAGATCACAACAATGAAACTTTAGCTGCAATAAAGACAAAGCAGACCTCAGATTGTGTTCTCAGACACTGTTTCTGACTCATTTTCTCTCCCAACCAACCACAGTGTATTTACAGCTTCCTGTGTGAGATCATCATCCCATTATTGGTTATAAATCAGGGATGAGAACGTTGCCTGGCAGGGGTTGGGATCAATCAGGGGAATCAATGATAAAACTTTGGGATAATGTTTCCTAAATCACATTGCTCAGCCGTGAAGTGGGGGTGAAACACAGGAGGGTGTTCTCTCTGTCAAAAGCCATAATTACTTGATGTGTGATTTACTAAAGTGGATATTTATTGCATTCTCAGCTGACGTATAATTTTCTCAATAAATTAAAGTCTAAACATTCCTAAGGGGAAATGCATGTCGCCCACTGCCTTTTATGCCAGCGTTTCAGACTAAGATCACGTATGTATAAATATCATGTAATATTGTGAGGAAAACGTAATATATTATAATTGAATTACTTAAAATTTTACCTTTACCTGAGTAAAAAAGCTGGGGGCAGGTTTTTTCTCCATTTTACTTTTTCAAAATTTGGACATTTAAGGATCCTTAAATACTCGCTTATCATGTGTAATGATAAGAATAATTAGACTAAAAAAGATTTCATCTACACATGTTTGTGTACTCAGTATTACAAACCCATGGGTTATACAATATAACTGAGCATTTGTAGTTGTCTACGGTGCTCTACCTTTATAAGTAAAAAGTTTTAAAAAATACAAGAAACTCCCCATAATGGTCAGTTGTGACATGAGGTGACATTAATTTTATCCTTTATATAGGTCAGAAAAAAACAGCTTTTGGTCGTAGGTTACCAGCCAACAGAGGGGTGGAAAAAAGCCACGAAGCATCCAGGTGTATAATTTCATCTGTCCTTGTTCTGTCAGTGGTCCCAGCTGAAGGTGAGACTGGTCAACATGTCCTGTCCTAATTACCAGTCCAGCAGGAAGGACCTCGGGCTGAGATGCACTAGGACTCGTAAAGAAAGAAAGAAAAAGTCCCAAGCCTCCACCTCAACAGCGCAAAGCGGGCACAAAAGGGAGACATGGTGGTCCCGCAGCAGCTTGAGCAGGAGTTTGGACACAATCAGGTTAAGCGTGCAAATAAACCAAGTTAAGGATCTGCAAACACAACCACACAGAATCACAGACGCATTGAGGTCTATAAGAACTGGGACGGTGAACCCTGCAGGTCATTAGCACCTGCCTGTCAGAAGAGGCTGAGGTAAAAAACAGGTGACAAATTGGGCTCAGTTTTACCAGATGTGCTGATGATGCTAACAGCCTGCCACCAAATGAAAGGCAAAGTGACAACTGAGTGTAAAGTCAGCTCAGTTCAAAATGGCCACCATAGCTGCAGAAAAATATTTATTTTACATACGGTAAATAGATAGCTATGGTAGTAGCTGAAATTAATAGTTAAAAAATTCTTTCAATTTTAAAATCAAATGTATACTTTGTATTTCCCTCTGGGAGCAAAACAACTGCATATTCATTCGATAAATGCTGTTATCTTATTTTGAAAGACAGTAAGCGAGCATCTAAGTACAGAATAAACGATCCACTGTTTTCATCTGATGCTCTGACAAATGACCTTGATGTCAGCCGTTGCAGCATTAGCATTATATGCTTCAAAGATCAGTGACACGCTAATGAGTTTAATTTAGCTTTTCATGACTCGGTCTCCACTCCATCTGTGTCCTCGGCACCTCCTCTCTGTATGTTTTGCAGCCTTCACTGTTCATTTACATGTGAATGAATAAAAGTCAACACTCTTTCCAGTGTTTATGAGCGTTCACACCCTTCTAATCTTCTGATAGTTTTCAGCAGCTGACACTGCAGCTGTTTCGGTTCCTTCAGAGAACAAACAACACCCAAAAGCACACTTGTCATCTCCGAACAACTGCTCCTGAAGAAACACTGTAAATGAAATCTCAAGACCAGGGGTTAAACTGGGCCGGGGCTCTCCCGGGCTCAGCTCTGGCAGAAGCTATTTAATCACAGGGTGCATGCCATTTTTTACATTTTGACAGAAAAAACAAGTTTTTAATGATTAAATATAAACACTAGTTTTGTAAATCTAACATTGGTGCAGTAGGGCCTGCCTCTCTGAGTTTGTCTGATTTTGCGTTGAGCATCTTCAGGACTCCCTCTGCGATCTGTGCAACATGATACATAAAGTTCAGCAGAACATTAAATGAGAGAAATCTGTTCTGTTTGCCTGATTAATATACATAAAAACACATAAAACATCAACACACCTCCGTTTTTCTTTGTTAATGCTCCCACTGAGAGAGAATACTGTACACGGGGGACAGCCAGATGGCTGACTGACGAAGTGATGTAACAAAAAATAAAAAAATTCAGTGTTATTATAGAATGCAAATTGCTCCTAATTAAGGTTTACACTTCACAAAATTATGCTGGAACTTAAATACGGGAGTTGAGAAATCATCTTTTATCTGCAAAACTCAAGTTCAATCAAAAATGTTAAACATTTTCACAACAGAATCCACCAAGTTTGTACCTGCCTAATTTTTTGTCACATTTGTCTCAACAATTAGCGATAAAAATTATTTATTTGCATTATATTATTATATTTTACCTTTTTTACTCATAACTATAAAATATAATTTAAAGTCCAAAGGACAAATTGACTAATTTCTTGTGACATTTGGACAAAGTGTTTAAAATAAATTCATAAATTGTAAAAGCCAATGTTGTCCCAACAATTTTTACATTGCAAGATCCCTGCAGGTTTGTTTGCTGAACGTTTTAATATTGCTTCTTAAAGAATTTCAGATAATAGATATTTTTATTATTAGTTATATTTAAAAAAAGCAAAAGAGACACTTGTTGCATCAGAGCACAATGCTGATTTACATGCAGAGAACTTCCCCTCACATTTAATGCTTTTCAACATGTCTGCAGTCCCAGATAGGTTTTGATTTTCCATTTGTGAAAATTGTCCTTTTACAAATCAGAGTGGAAATTCATCCAATTACTAAGACACTCCAAAATGTCATGGTGTTACCTTTAGAGGTTTAACAGCTGAATAATGCATTTTATAAAAACAACTGGTGACAAACTCACTGAAGTCAGAACAAAAGGGTTTTATCAAATCAATACTGCAACACAGTCAGAACACAAGAAATTGTGCCTGAAAAAGTTGGCATAGTCCTCGTGCAGGACAGAGCAGGAAATAAGAAGCAACTGTGTTGGGAAAACAGAGCTGCTGGTGGAGGAAATTTGGCAGAGTTTCAGTCTGGGCTTCACGCTGCCTCCTTTGCTCCGGAGCAAAGTTGGCCAGTGTGAAAAGAAGGACAGCCAAATCCCCTAACCCAGAACAAATATGTCCTGCTAACTGCACTGGACTGCAAAGAAAATCAGTTTATTTCAAATTAGGGCTTGTTCTTCAATAAAACTCAATCAGCTGTAGATAAAAGCATCATAATCATTACAATTATTACATAAAAACATTACCAAACTGCTGTTTTTTAGCTCTGTAACCTCGAACTTTGACTTCTAACCTTTGTGTTTGATTCAGTTCTGCTGATGTTTTAGATGCTGTGATTAAACAACTGTATATAAATCTTTTTTTTTTACATTTGTTTTATAGTTGTTTCAACCATTTTTTAAAAATGGTCTTGATTTGATGCTGTTTTTCTTTCGCTAAAATAACATATTTGTTAATCAAATTAAATTAGACAGAACAATTTAAAATCTTTTTGGTTTCAGTTCAAGTGTTAATAGTTTTTCACACAGTTTTAAATCCACTTTTGTAAATCAACATCTGAACCTTGTAGTTTTAAACTCATTACAGCTTTTCCTCTTAGCTGTGAAATATGCCAACAAGTGTGTTGTTGTTTGCTAAAGATCACAAGTTGACAATTCCTGAGAAAAGAGACAATAATAGAAACTGGTAATTGATGTTAAAAATGTACAGATTTTGATTTAAATGAACTGCTATGGGGGGGAAAAGCTCACATTGAAAGTAAAAACTCTGAGAAAAACAATCAGGAAAAAGAACACTTCCATTTATCAGAACCTTATTCTGAAACAACACAACAAAACTTCTTCAAATCCCTTTTTGCCTTCCTCTAACTTCCAAAAGTTATCTGTAGAGACCTTCCTAAAAACAAATGCAAAAAAAAAGATAATCAATCAAAGGAACATTGACTTTATTCCCCAACCAACTCCCGGGTTTCATGCACACCTGTGCAAGTTTACACAAACCATGGAGGTGTGCGCCTTTCTCCCTGGTGTTTGTCGGGTCTAATTAAAGATCAGGCTGCTCACTAGAGGGGCTGATGACACGTAAGGGTGTTTAATTAATATTTCCAAAGCAGCAGTGCATGAAGGAGTAGCAAGATGGACCAAGCTGCTGGAGTAACAACAGAGGAAGCAAAAAAGTAACAGGGAAGAGTGGAAATAGTTACTATTTTAGGAGTTTAAAATGTTTTGTTTGGTGTTGTGATCCTGATGCAAATATTCACACATTTATTGGGAATGTACTAAAAAGTATCATCTAACACCAGGTTTGCCAGAAGTTTTGTACCCAGGTTTTTCCTTTTACAGTAGATATTTAGGAATAGAACCTTATAAATATAAAAACAAACATAGATTTTTTTAACAATTAAGAGTTGAAAGCATTCCTTTATATTTTATTTAAAATAAAAATAATTAAAATGTAGCTCCTCTTAATAAAGACAACCAGACCAGTCTAAAACCAATGTTTTCAAATAAAGATGGAGGTTCTCATGGAGGTTAAATTCATAGATGTATTTTTAATCAAATATTAATTAAATAATTTTAATAAAAATATAATAAATATAAAATTAGGCAGTACAGTGGCACAGAGAGCAACATATTGCCTCTAAGGAAGAATGTTGCTACATCAACTTTTTCTTCTGTGTTTACATCTTCTCCAGGTATTCCAGTTTTCTCTCACAGACCAAAATTATATTTATTATCTGACATAAAAAGCAAATAACTTAATAATTCGAAATAACACTACAGTATGTGTAGTTTGTAATTGTGCTTGTTTTAGACTTTATTTAGTTTTATAAATGCAGTTTTTCTTGACAAAAGTAAACTTCAATAAGCAAATAAACATTTTAACTTACAATGATGGCTTTAAATTTTAAAAAGCTTGTTCCTTGTAAATGTCTTTAAAATATGTATTTTGACATTTTTTAATAAAATGACACTCATTTTTGAAGAGAACTGTCCCCATCAAATTTAAAATTTTATTCATTTGAACCCCCACATTTACCATAAAATATTAGTTCACCCAGTTCACCCAGTGTTTCTGTTGCTTAACAAATAAATTTATTCCTCTTGACTTATACTCACACCAAGTGTTTTCCTATGTAGGTAAAAATCTACTTAACCTGTTAAAATACACCAGAATGCAGGAAATGGCATCTATTTCTTTAAAAATTTTCTATCTTGAGAACAGATACAGCTACAGACAACAAAAAGCCTAACTTTCCACAGACAAGTGTGTTATTGCTGCTTTATTTGGGACTTTTTTGTTGGGACTTTTTACCTAACTAAAACAGAATATGTGAAAGATGCACTGTTTGGAGAATGAGAAGAATAAAAGTAGAATTTTGTTTAACCCTGTTACAGCCCCTGACCCCTAGAGGCTGTGCAGTCTCTCTCTCTCTGTTTATGCAGATTCAGCTGTGGGAGCACACTTGGCTGATTGGCTGTTTGGAAACTGTCTGGAAGCAACACCATTGGACCAGCAGGAGATCACCAAGCCAATCGGAT
>JAUBOC010000028.1:5284249-5298941 GCA_032275365.1 Anablepsoides cearensis | reverse complement strand
GAGAGAGAGAGAGAGAGAGAGAGAGAGAGAGAGAGAGAGAGAGAGAGAGAGAGAGAGAGAGAGAGAGAAGAAGAAGAAAATAAATTCAAAGCCATGGTGGATGAAAGTTTATCTGCTTTAATAAAAAGAAATTTAACAAAATTATCTTATGTGAAAAAAAAAAACTTTATGAAATAACAAAATATTCTAGATGGCTTGTAGCTGCTTTTGACATTTATTCAGTTAAAGATAAGAATGGTTCACATTTTTGTTTTTTGTTTTTTTTATTTTTACTTTTTGAAATTTATCTATAGACCAGCTTCTAAAGAACAACTTGCATTTAAACTTTTTTCCAGTAGATGTCGCTGTTGGCAATAAACCGTAAAACTTGCATTTGGGGTGTTTTAGATTTTAATACATCAAATTATTAGTAAATTCATTAGGTTTTTCAGAATGGCTTATTTTATTGTATGAAAGTATTTTGAAACTGTTTCATTTTCTAAAATAAACATTTGCCAACCGAAGTTATGGTTATGTAAGAATTCAGATTTTTGGTTGATCATATTATCTCAAATTATAATTAGCTCTAGTTTAACAAGTCAGTCATTTTAAACAACTTTTGGGTAGAAAACTTAACCACCGCTACTCTGGGTCTGGGTGGTAAAACTACGTCATAAAGTTTTAAACCCAGCAGTTTGTTTGTTTGCTTCTGAAAGCGTTTCAGTATTTCTTTTTTTTAATACAATACAGTTAACTAGAATTGTCATTTACTTCAATTGTAAAGTGTTATTTTTCATAACTCTAACTGCAACCCAAACCAAAAATAAATAAATAAATAAATAAATAAATAAATAAATAAATAAATAAATAAATAAAATTTCAGTTTTCAAACATATTCCTGTAACTTTTAGCTTTTGGAAACCTTTGCTGGTTTATTCTTTTATAAGAGTAAAATATTCTGCTCACACTAGATTGTCTAAAAGTCTGTATTTATGTAAATTTTAATGAGAGATTGACATGCAAAAGTTTGAGTTTATTAGATTAACTGAGAGAAAAGTTAAATCCAGACACATTTTATCCATGGCCAGAGGGAGTTTTCATTAAACATTCTTTTTTTTTTTTTTTTTTTATTTGAACATTGGATTTTAGTGTAGCTCCTGTAATTTTTACCTTTGACAATCTACAACAGAGCAGTTCTGCCTTTAAAAAAATAAATAAATAACACTTTAGATCATTTTTGAATAGTGCCAGCTGGCTGCTCTGGAAACTCGTTGTTGATTTCTAACAGGCTGTGTTTCTTTGACACGTTTTGATATATTATAAAATATTTTTAAGCATTTAATGCCTTCAAGATCTGCTGATGGCTCTCATGATAGGAAACAGTGATATATAGCAAACAGCATCACTCATAAATAAAAGCATGCATAAAAACAGATAGTTCTTTACTCATTAAATCCACAGCTTGTTGTCATTAAATAAACACATTTAACTCATTTGATTATGTGTATTTAGGAGTTTCCTTCTCTGTTCTGTGTTTTTGTATCCCCTGGATCTCAAGTAACATTTAATCAACAGCTAGTAACATGTTTGTCGCCTGTCGGTCGCCTTCAGAGGCAGCCAAAAACTCATTTCTAGATTATCCTCCAGTCATATCTGGATGCTCTGCTTTCATCCACCAAAGCTTCAAAGCCGGCGCTGCTCTCACTTCAAACGAGCGTCACCGAGTGCCAGAGAAAACCCGCTCCAGAACACAACAAACACTGAAGAAAATGTTAATCTGCTCGGCCCAAGCATCACCAAAGTAAATAAAATAAATTGTAAACAGATGCGATGATTTGCAACATATGGACAAATGAGGCGGCCCGTCATCTTTCTTCTTATTTTTTAATTTTGTGGTTCAGGCAGCGTTCAAACTCCTCCACCTCCCTCCCCGTCTCTCCATCACATCCATCCCCAAACCCTCTCCTATGATGTTATTCGCTGCTGCTTTTTCCAGCCCAAAGTGGAAGTCCATAACCCAGCGTCTGGTTAATACAAGGATGTAAATCACTTTGCTCATGTTCAAATGATCCAACAGCGTCAACCTTTTTACCTTTGTCTCTGTGGGATCAAATGAATCATTAGAAAAAGCGCAAGAGAGAGAAATGCTTTGTGGACAACTTAATGGCTCAGAGTTTCCACTGCTTCAAATTTGGAAGAGTATCTCCTGTCAAATGGGATGGTGAAAGAGAAGGAAGGTCCAAATGTTTTATAAAGTCACTCACTCAGTTAATGGATCAAATCCAAAAGCATCAAAAGGAAAAAAGTATGGGAGGTTTGCATTGGGAGACAATATTTGTGGAAGTCAGGGCTCATAAAATATCCCAACTAAATCTACCAAATAATGCTTAAAACAGCTAATGAAAGGTTTTTATTTTTGAAATGATCACTTTTTAGTGTTTTGAAAGCCGAAGAAATAAATATCATACTCTGTGGTCACAAAAATTGGACTGAGAAATAAATTGTAAAGATTTGGAATCAAACAGTTTAAAGATGGCTGCTGCAGTCAATTTACCAATGACTGTACCTCAGTGAATTTGATAAATGGTTGCTTAAAATTTGGTGTGGTAGTAGCCGAGAGTGATTCCAATACTAAAAGATAAATAAATAAAAACTAAAGTAAACTTTTGCATGAAACAAACACTTGATGACATCGTAATGAAAAACTCTTTATGTGAACACCTACATGTTCCCCATACAGCTATTGTACATTAACCAAACTAAAACTAGCTTAACTGTGTGTAAATTTTAAAGATACTGACCTACATTTGATGTGGTGTTAGCAGAAAGTAATTAACACATAACATCTCTTGTATTGAGATTGCATATAACATTTTATTTTTCAAAGTTTAACTAAAACACCCTCAGATCCATCTCTTCTGAACAGAAAATCATGTTGGTTTAAATCTTTGTCCTGAAAATCAGCAGGTAATAAGGAATTTGATTGATAGAGTCATCTGGAAAATGGGTTGGTTGTAGATAATGATGAAAATGTGCATGTTCATCAATCTTTGTTTAAAATAATGAACTAACCACATACTGTCCTGTGACGGGCCCAGTCATGTGATGTAAGAACCCATGTTTTTTTTATCAAACAGTGACATTTGTGGTAAGTTTTATCTCTTATTACCACACGGTTCAGACACTGTACTGATCTTGAACTGAAAAAGCAGTCATCACTCAGACTTAACAATATGAACCTCAAACTCACATGAAATAGATCATAGTTTTGCCACCAGAAACAAAAGATGGAGGAATAAAAACATAGACACAACCATCTGGGTGTGTCCAAGAGTTTGTGGCATCCGGACAATAGATCAATCGTTTGGGCCTTGTGGATTGTGGGGTGGGGTTTCTGTGGAGATGCCCTCAGATACCACCATCACTGTATTTAGGAGGGTTTGAGGCTAAAAGAACAATTCATGTTCTTTGACATGTTTTGTGACCCATTCCGAAGTGTCAAAGCAGTGCTGTTGTCGTTTGAGTCAGATGATTGATCTGGCAAAAAAAAAAAAAAAGTTTAGGCATTTGTCAAGCTTAAAAATAACAAGTTTTACTAGCAAAGACTATGTTGCAATAAGATGAGCAGTCAGGTAAAGTCATCGTGAATTGGTGTTGGTGCCAACTCGAAGAATAAAAGCACACTTCAAAGCAAGAAAAGTGGAAACGAGCAGTTTGTCTTATCAACTGTCTAAAGATGTAAAAAGTAGTTTTTTTTTCTTTGTTTTGATCACAACTTGAAGGCGGGGAACATGATAGGAAAGAGATGAGTCCTTCCTGTCTAAACTTTAGAGGCATGAGAAAATGTCAAGACTCAACTGTGGTCAGAGTGCTGAGTGGAGCAGCAGCTCATTTGTCTCTGAGTGTGTGTGTGTGAGTGAAATAGAGCAGTGTGCTGTTTGTATGTGGCACCCAGCAGATGCTGGCGATCTTTATCTCTCATTCATGGCGTCCAAGGAAATGTAGCGTAAGCATGGTTAACAGTCAGTTTCTCTGTATCGGCCTGGCAGAGATGAGCCGATAGTCACCGCCACGTCGCTCATGCAGCCACCTGCTGCCTTGCGCTGTGGAAACTGAGGTAATGCTGTAGCATTGCCCAACAGTGCATGTGTCACGCTGCTGCTTCACTTTAAACGCTACATAGCTGCTTTGGAGAAGAAGTGTTACCCAACAGAGGATGCAGAGGAGGAAGAGAAATAAGATGCATTCACTTTTATTTCTGTCAGCAGCTTGCATTGTAAAGGACAAACAGCGTGTCGTTTAGCATCAGTCCAAATATGGACAGTCAGCTGCAGCTTATCTTTCTGGCTGTTTTGTAGAAAGGTTATGTGAAAGGGCTTAGAGTTCACCAGTCTGAGAGGAACCAATAGCTGCAAAGCTTAGATTGTTATCCTCAAACAACTCCAATTTCAGAATCACTATTTTTATAAACATTTATAACTCAGTATATTTCACATCATATGGTTGTTTAGAAGGTCGCTGGATTGAATTCCAGCTGGGGAGCTTTTTGGGTAGAGTTTGCATGTTCTCTCCGTGCATGTGTGGGTTTTCTCCGGCCGCTCCGGTTTCCTCCCACAGACCAAAAACATGACTGTCAGGTTAATTTGCAACTCTAAATTGTCCCAAGTGAGAGAGTGAATGGTTGTTTGTCTCTTGTGACCTGCCAGGGTGTCCCCCGCCAGTCGCTGCTGGATATGGGCCTCAGTGACCCCGAAAGGAAGGAGCCAGTATAAGTAATGGTTGATGTTTGTTTATATGTGACCCATCACATAAAAACGAGGATTAAGTCCAAAAGTGGAATATGGAGAAATAGGCAAATATAGTGTTTTCATATAAACACTTACAAAAGTTGTATTTTGACAAAATATAACAAATAAAGGCCTTATCAATGTTTCATTTGAATGAACTGTGTGAAATATAATCATGAAAAAATTTTTGAAGCACTATTTTGAGCAGTAACAACAAAAAAACTGATTTTGAGGAAAAACACCTTAAAATTTTGAGATTTTCCCTGTGAGCTTTCCAGCTTGGAAATTTCAATATTTAAATAATATTTGAGATTTCTTCTTTATATGGAAATGAAAAATTCCTCAAAACATTAACAAAAAATTAGGATCAAGACCAAATATTAATGTATTATCATATCCAACAAGACAAATTAAGTCATATCTCTGGATAAGTTTGTGATATCAGAATGATCCAGGTATCAAAACGCAGATTTTAAAGTCAGGAATCTGAAAATGTGATTATGTCAATTTGACCAAATTTGACTTAATCCTCATTTTGATATGATGGATCACATATGAAGTTTATGATTATTTGCAAGCAGAAATGGAAATCACAATTCTGTCCAAATAATTATGCAATATAAATTTGACTAAGGTATAGATATGAAGGTGTTCACACAAACAGCTATAAAACTGTTGTGATAGCCATTAGCTCATCATTCAGGTCACATTTAAACTCTCCTTCTCCAAAGTGAGGTTGTTCAAAAACGTATCTACAACAGGTAAAATATTAATTGTTCACAAGCTTTCTACACTTCAAACATCTAAACTTAAAGACTTCATGTTAAAGACACACCTTCAGAAATGACTGAGCTTTGCTGAAAGGGGGGCTGAGCCCTCATCTATGCTTGTTTAAGGCACTTTGGATGAAAGCGTGCCCCATCTGATATACAATACTTCCAAATCAAGTAAACCAAGTAAACCCTATACTTCTGGCTACACTGATCAAGAGAAGCTTAAAGCTTATAGTTTGATTCACATCTGCCGCTGATAACCACAATATGAAACCACAGACTTGGCAGCAGGAGCAGAGCTCTGCCCCTGCCAGCACTTTTACCACAAACTATCAAACTGCCACGCCGAGCCTCCCGCTGCACGCTGCATCCAGGATCAATGTGTTCTGAATACCAGATTCTGTAATCAACACATTCTCCATATTCTCTCCCTCAGGTCCCCCGCCAACATCAAAGGGGAGAAAAAGGATGGTGTGGTATCTCTGTGTGCCTGAGCCTTCCACTGTGTCAAAAAGCCCCGACGCTCAGCCCCGAGACACAGGCGGGGAGCAGCCGAGGAAATGTGATTTCATGAGTACCACGCTGCAGTACCTGGCAGGTAGGGCTGTGGTTTGTGTGCTTCGCAGGGTTTTGCCTGCACCTGGTTGTGAGCTGATCACACCAAATGTCTCTTTAAACCACAAGATCAGATATGAAAATCCAAAATGCCAAATATTTGAGTTTTTATTATTCTGTACACAAAGTTAGAGGAAAGAGAAAGATGTCAATAATAGTGTGAACTTTGAGGACTTAATAGTTAAAATAAAAATGTTAAACTTCCTGTAGATAAAGATGACTCTGTAATACTTGAATCAAACAACAACTTGTGTTTTTATTTACTATGAAACTTTGTTTAAAACTAGATAAATTTTCTAAGATTGCTTTGGAATATATACATGATTTTTTACGTTTTTTTAAAGAAGCTGCAATTTCACTGAAACCACTAAAGACAAAAGGGCACTAATGTTACTGTGTGTGACTCATGGATTTTATTGAAACTTTCTCAGTATAATCAATGGATGTGCATCTAAACTAAGTATGTTTTGAAATCATCTCCACACTGCTAATCACCCTTTCAAACATAAAAAGGGAACCCATAAAGGCCTAAAGAGACATCCCCAATTTATATTCTGCCAATAACTGATTGCACCAGATCGGTTTTTAATGTCAGATTTATTGATTGTTTGTTTCTAAATAAAAAAGTGACAATTTAGAAAAGTATGTTTGACTCAACCACTGGTGTCAGTGTGGCTCGACACAATCCTGTCAGTTTGTTGGAAATATCAAACAAATCAACTTCATGTGTCTTTTGCATTTGATGTGACTCACATTGTGAGTTGCTGAATAAGTTTGGTTTGACTCTTTAACTTTTTAATTCAAACATTAAGACTGTGGTTAGTTTTTTTTTTTCTTTCTTTTTTTTTTTTTTGAGCAAAAAAAAACCCAGAAAGAGAATCTGCGCACCGCCTGAAAATTGCTGGCTCTGCACACCAAGCCTGGAGCTGGTGGTAACTCTGCTTCACTTTTTGATCCCCACTCGAGTTTCACAACATAAAAAATCCACAAAAATTGACTTTTATCTTCTCAGGAGTTCAGCCAGATGAAGGCTTTTATCACCAACAGACTTGACTACTGTAAAAAAAAAACCTAGATAAAATAAAAATGCAAAAAGCAGAAGCAGATGATTTGTTGGTTATACAGGGTTTGTTTTATCAGTTTTGATGGTCTTTTATTGGTTTCAAATCTCTTTGTTGAATCAAACATAAAACCTGCTTTTAACTAATGTTGGTTTCAGATCCTGTTTCCATACACCTTATTTAGTCTGTTATATTTATTTTCCTCCTCCATGACCAGCAGGTAATGTTCTAACTATCTGTGTCTATGTATTTATTGGTCCAGGTGTTAGCAAAATACATCATAATCCACTGGACAGATTTGAATGAAACTATTAGAAAGTAATCATTAGATGTAGATCTACAACTGATTAACATTTGGAGGGAGTCCGGTTCAAAATTAACTAACCTCAGCAAATACATAAATGACTATAACTCAGTCAGTTTTACAGATGTTGAGCTAAAATTAGGTTTGATAGTAGCTGAGAGTCATTCACAACACATACTCTAAAATCTAACAGACTGCGTGTGATTTTTTTCTTTAGATTTGACCAAATATTATATGAAAATTCTGGCTAAATGCATTCCTGGAGGGAATCCTAAATCTTGAGTGGTGAACCTCGTCCCATTGTTGCTTGTGAACAACTGAGCCTTTCATGGATACTCCTTTTATACACAATCAAGACACTAATATGTTCCCAATGAACCTGTTCACCTGTAAAATGATCCAAACGGATGCTTTTTGAGCATGTGTCTTTCTGGAATGTGTTGCAGGCGTAAAATTCAAAATAAGGGAATATTCGCCTCTGCTGAAGAGCACCTCTGCTCTGATTTATATAAACTTCAAAAATCTTAAAGTCTTAAACATCCAGAAAATAAAGACTCATCATCAGAAATGAGCACTTTTTAATCAATTTTTTTTTTTGTCTTGAAAAACTTTTAATCACAGTTCTGCCTTTTTAAAGAATATTTGTCAGTTCTTAATCTCTTCTATAAGAACAGTTTCTGTTGTTTTTTGAACTTGTAAATACAAGTTTTGCATGTGGCTGCATTTAAGTTTTTCTTGTTAAATAAAAGTCATTTTATGAGTTAACTCTTTTTACATAAATTATTAAAGATTTGATCTGACAGCAATGCTCATTATTTAACTTGCACTGAGTTTCTTGTGCAATTTTAAAAGTCAAATGTTCTTTTTGAACCTAAAGTTGGATTCCATTCAGAAAGCACAGAAACCTGAGGTGTGGTTACAGTTGTTCATATCAATGTTTGTACAAAAAAAAACATTTTCCACATAGATGCCTGATCAGCTCGAAGATCTTTCAGGGGTTGTGCAATTTCAATGCCTTAAGAGACGCGCTTCAGTGTCACAAAGCCTCTACTGTAGATATGAAAAGCTCTTTTAACTAAAGAGGTGTGAAGAAATCCGACCAAACTGTTTGTCTGGGCGTTTGTTCTGATGCTGACGGTTAACTCTAAATGCCAAGCGCATCTCGAGCGCCTAACATACAACCACACACAAACACACTCGCTCACCCACCTTTAAACCCCCCCTACACACTCACACACACACACACACACACACACCTACACACAAAGGCCTTTACACAAACATGCTTTCTGATGACTTTTTTTTTTCAGTGCTATAAAGTTCTTTAAAACATACATCTGTTTGTAAATTACAGCAAATGTAATAAAGCAAAGATAAACAGGCGGGTTATTTATAGCGTCTAACGTCATCAGATATAAGGAGAGAAATTCTTAGAAATGATACAAGTGATGTTTATTCCACAAAAGTCATTTTTTTATTATTATTATAAATTATAATGAATACTCTGTGTTAGAAAAAATATGTTTTCACATTTTGCCAGCTAAAACTTTCCACTTTAAAGCCTTCTGTGAGAAACTTATTTCATTTAGTTGTATTCTTATAGCCTCAGTGGCAAGAAAAGCTACAGATCAGCAGCACCTGCTGCTGTCCTTTAAGACCCGGCCGTCACTTGTGAAACTTTTGTCCTACTTTGTGTCTACTGGAAGCTGCTTTTAGATCTATACATACTGTAATGCTAACGACTGGATCAAATATAAAACATATAGAAGTTATTTATTCATTAAAAAAAATCATAAGTTGGCATAAGTTATGTAAAACATTATGTGAGGGTCTTTACTAAAGGGTTTTGTCAAGTTTGATGTTCAATTTGGCCTCTCTGACATCCAGGATGTTTTTAGTTGCAAGTTTAGATTATAACATAAAATACTATATTCCACTTTTACCAAAAATAGAAATCTGTGTATAAACAAAAAATGAAGTAAAAAAAAAACAAACAAGCATAAAAACACAATAAGCATGACAAAATCTGCAAATACAACAATGAAAAATCATAGATTATATAGATAAGAAAATATTTGCTGTTCAGATGTTTAAATGGTCCAGGGTTAAAATCCTAAAGCGCTAATAATCAAAGGTACAAAAAAAGTTTAAAGGGCCCGGTAGATAAGCCTCACATGAGAGTTCAAGAGACTATAGTACACATCTACAACCTTTGACCAAATCACTTATTCACTACCAAATTTTATATCTTTAAATCTGAAGGCTGCTATTAAGTTTCAAGAGCCATATTACTCCTTTTACATGGGGCATTAAGACCAGTCTAAACTTTACTGTGATGTTCATTTGAACAGGCTGACTGCATCCAAAAACAGTGTTCTTTAAAGGAAATTTTAAATAAGAAAATAATTGGAGCAGTACGTGGTTTTTAAAGCTTCAAAGAGGCTTTTCATAATCGATTAAAAGCATCAAGACAAAAAGGGAAGCTAATTAAATCAATGATTTTTAGAAGAGTTTACAAAATGCAGCTGATCAAAATATAGTCTGCTATTAAAGCCCTTTCACAGATAAAAAGAAAGACGATTAATCTCATTTTTTTAAAAGATAGTTTCATATGTCACAGCAAATTGTTGCTGTCAATAAATATGATGACAAGCGTGATTCATTCAAAGTAACGTCTCCTCTCAGCTGCGATCACCTCACTTATTCCTGATCCCAGTGACTTCTTCAACCTCAAACCTCAGTTACTCCTGTCAGATGAATTGATTCCGTCAATCTCAACAAAAATATAAAATAAAATAAGGCAGCTAAACACCAAACCCCAAATAAAACTTTGACACAAAACGCTACATTCCTTACAGCAGCTTCATTGCCACAATAATTCATCCGAAGCTCAACAGAAGTTCCTCATTAGGGCCTCTGATTGTTTTCCGCGTGTTTATAACAACCAGGAGACGGAGCCGACGTGCGGTGACACATTTGTCGCCATGGTAATGAGGCCCCTGTAATCTTCCAAGTCAAAAAAAAAAAAAAAAGAAATAAAACCAGAACAAATTAGGTTGTGCAGTGCTTCCAGTGTGCCATCATCATAAATCATCATCATCATGTTCAACAAGCACTCTATGAGACAACAGGGCCTGGGAGAATAATGTTTGTTCCCAAGCTCTGTCCACAACTATTGGGTGATATACTGTGAGAAGAGTCCCACTCACATGTATTTCTCACACACTTATTGTATGTTGGAGAAAAAGTATTTCCCAACTATAGGTTTGGGTTTGGCCCTCATCCTTTTTTCATTATAGGGTGTGAACAAACTACGAGACACTATGCCTGTTTGTTTACGGTCACAGTGCGAATGCATGGAGACACCGTGCGTTTAAAAACAGAGGCCGAACAATGGAAGTAACACAAATGACAAACAGTTTTATAATTTTATTGTCTGCAGAGGGTTTCTCACGGGATTGACAACCATGCCTCTCTGTTTGTTTACCCGTTTGTCTTTTTATTATCGTTATTATTATTTGTGTTTATTTTATTTTAATGGGCACAAATCAACATTTCTGAATTTGATTTTTTAAACTCTACTTCTTGTAAATGCAGATTAAATGTTTCTCAGTGTATTAACAATAGGGAAATAAATCCAAAAATATAAATAGATCTCTAGTTAATAACTGCTGACACTTGGAGACTCTGAGATTTAGAAAAGTTTGATTAAATTTAGGAAGTAAATGCTGGCCAACTCTTTGTTGGGTTCAATTCATAACTTTACTGTCAAAGTATCAGTGGGTAAAACTGTCTCATAAATAACTGTAAAGGTTTCATTAAAATCTGTTTTGTACTTTATGAGATATTTCACTAAAATGAAAGACAAAAGAATACATTCGGATATGAACAAAAACATTATCACAGCATGGTGACGATAACAAATATTAAAGTTCAGAAAGTGAAAATTTAAATGGATTTTATGCTTCACTGACCAACAGCGCCTATTATAGTCATATGAAAAAAAGCTGTTCTTGTGCAGCTTTTTAGGAATATGTTTTTAAAAAGGTATGCTGTTTTTAGTCAAATATTTTAGAAACTTTTCACAATTTGACTTATTTAAGTATGATGACATGTTTAAAACAGAGGAAAAAAAGACAAAATTCTGGGAAAACAAATGGAAAAAGGAAGTAGTAAAGAACAAAAGGAACAGAGAAAGCGTAACAAGGAGACGAAGGAGAAACCGAGGCGACCAGTTTAGCTCTGTGTGGAGAGACCCAGTCCCTGTTCTCAGTCTATGAATCAAACAATCAAAAGCCTGAGGTTTGGGGACTCAAAAGTCGGTTCAATCTCCAGAAACTTCCCACATTCTTTTCAAGGGTTGCCAAACATTTATTTGTTTTGGATTAATGTAATTACACACACATCACCACCACCATTTTCCTGGTTGTCCCACTGAAGCAGCATGTCACAATGGAAAGATTACACGAGCCGCATCCTGGCAAAGTGACTTTGTGATATTTTAGTGAACATCCTTTTGACGGTTCTCACAGCAGCAAACACTTCACTGTCCAACATGTAAGAAACCATATAAGACAAGACGAGCGTTGAAAAGTACACTCCTGCTCTGTTCCTACTTTTTCTAATACTACTGATTAGTTTGCATTGTTCCAACCATTATTGTTGATTCAGCATCAGCAATGTTTCCCTGTTTTCTAGTTTTCTGTATGTTTTAGCAATTTTCATACTTATTTAGCCATCCATAAATCAAAATGTTTCATTCAGGGAATGGGTCTGTGGCTTTTTATTTACTTTTATTCTTTTGAAAATATTTAACTTTATTTACAAATATTTTGCCTCCTAAAAATCAATTAAGATCTGATCAATTTCTTTTAAAATCATTGTTCTCTTTGAAACCAGCTTTAGAATACTTGCTCTATTTTTACCTTTTAATACTACTAATAGTTTTTAGCCATCTTTTGCCAATTTTTAACTGGAATTTTGCGACTTTTAGCCTTTTGTTTCTACGAAACCTTTTGGATACTTTTAGCTATCATTTTATTTGACTTTTAACTTTTAGCTAACCTTTTGCAACTTTAGCATTTAGCTAGCCTTTTGCAATGTTTGATATACTCTGTTTATTACTTGATGTTTTTGTTTTGTTTCTAAATGAAATAAATAAATACTTTTTCTGCTTTTAGCTAATAGCTATAGTTTTGCTACTTTTGGTGACTTTTTTGCTACTGTTAACTTTTGGGAATTTTAGCTAGTGTTTTGTTTCTTTTAGCTGTAACTCGGTTGAAGTAATTCAGGGTTCATGCTATTGTCACAAAAACTGCAGTTTTTGTTGTTAAACTTTAAACCCAGTTTAAATGCAGTTAATGAGATAAACTGTTGTGTAGATTTTACTTGATGTCTGAGAGATCTTTTAACAGAGTGGCTGCAAAACAAACGATTATTAATACCAAATATAAATACAAAATATGGTCACATTGCAATAGCATTCATGTGAAAACTTCCATAAAAACTGTTTATCACATAGTTTTAAATCATGTGAAATTCCTAAATGTCCAAATTATTAAAAGCTCAAAGTCTCCGGCTGACTTTTTGAATTGATGTAGATCGAACTTCTGTTTTAAGTGGCTCCTAAAGGTCTTTGGTTTGGATCATAAAACTTAGTCTGTTTAAAACTTTGCACAAAGCACAAGCTAGGTTTTCACAATGCAGCTAATCGGCCTTTCTGAGCGACCCAGAGCTATAATTCATCTGGCGTCGATCGTTTTTCACACAACAGAAGTCACAGTAAACAATATGTGTAAGTGTGTAATACATAAGCCTTCCAGCCGCTGTAAAGTATCCCATAAATCCAGGGGTTTACTGTTTCATGCATCACATTTCTCCTCATAGGAAGTTTTTTTTTAAAGTATTGAATAGATTTGTTGATCAAACCCAGATGGTATGATGAATGATGTTCATTCTGACTTTGGATCAGTTCGAATAATGAGAGAATTTTTTTCTGGCTGCAAGATGTGAGTTTGATTTTAGCTGTTTCAGCAACCATGATACACACACATTATGATATAAAAACATTGTAATTTACTCATGTTTTTCATTAGAATTTTCTTCAAAATTGTTCTTTTTGACTTTTAAGTTCATTTTTTTTATTGACTGAGTTCATTTTAAAAGCAAAAACAGGATACATCTCCCACCTCTTTCTGTGGTGATGTAAAAAACCTCCCACGCTGTCATTATTCCCATCATGCACCTCCAGAGGTCAGTCATGCTCCCTTTGCCAGCAGGAAATGGGCACCTGAACTGGTGGACAGCAGCTGAGGGAAATCAGTAAATCAAAATAATCAAAACAAAACTGCAGTCGAGTGGGTGTGGAGGAGTGTCTATCAGCTTCCAGGTCAAAACATGAAACATAAAGTCCAGTAGATGTCTGAATGTTTCTGTTTTAAGACATTAAGTCTGTTTGATGAAAGTCTGATTATTAACACCACTTGCTTTTTAATGCATCTAAAATGTTGCAAGCAGAAAGAAAAACAAACTAGTCAGCAGAAAAGAGCATAAAGCATCAAAACAGACAAACTGCAGCAGAAAAGGCTCAAGAGGATTTGCAGAATTTTATAATTATTTTTAAAATGTAATTTTTACTAGCTGAGACATTGTAAACGAGCAATGACATTCTGAAACCATAATGAGAATTTAAACTTTATGTAATAATGTAATTTAACTTTGTCAGTGATGAAAAAAATCTTCTTTTTTTGTTTCTGTTTCTGTTTCTGTTCTTTGGAAATAATTAATATTCAGTATTTTACTTGCAACAGCCTATTTACTTACAAACAGCCTGTTCCAGTCTTGAGGTCTAATTGGAATTTAAATAGCTACAAGAATTAGATTCTCATTATTGGGACTTTTAAAGGGCGTGTGATGTACACATCCTTCAAATACAAAAAGTCAAAGAAAGCATCTTTACTCTTAAGAAAATTGGCATAGTACACATGATTTTCATGATCTGGATCAGAGATAAAGAAGGTTCACAGGCAAAAATAATAAAGGAACTGAAAGATCTAGAAAGATTTAGATGAGCCCAGGAGAGAACAAATTATCAATTAAAAAAAGACTGAAACAACTTGGAACAAAAGTAACTAAGAAAACATGACAAAACAGATATAAAATACCAAAATATGA
>JAUBOC010000028.1:5257083-5271175 GCA_032275365.1 Anablepsoides cearensis | reverse complement strand
TAATAATAATAATAATAATAATAATAATAATAATAATAATAATAATAATAATAATAATAAATATTATTATTATTATTATTATTATTATTATAAAAAGTTTATTATTTCATGCAATAATTCAAGATGTCTTGTGTTGAAGATAACTTTTAGCTAAAATTTGTATAAATGTTTGTATAGTTGACAGAGAAGTAGTAGTGTGTTTGCAAAGCTGGGTGGACATGTTGAATTGGGCTGACGCTAAGCAGATGTAGCTCTACAATAAATTAATACTTTCTGTGATTTTCACTATAATTTGTCCATGGGTTCATGAGCAGACATGGTTGACTCCAACATTTAGAGGTTTGAGCAAAGATGCGGTGCTTAAATAAAGTTTTGTATATGACTCGTAGCTACTACCACACCAAGTTTTAGATAACATCTGTAAAATTGACAGCACCATCTATCTGCAATCTAAGGTCGGCCGGCTGTGGCATCCATCTTAAATTGGGATGACTCCAAAAATTAAGTTGGCCAACTTACAAGGTTGTCTGTTTGAAAAGTAATAGGCTGAAGTAAAACTTGTATTTTTCTACCCCTTTCTCACTTTTCAATTGATCATTGTAATACTATTTGTTATTTTTGTTAAATTATTTTATTTTAGCAGAATTGAACGGTATTTAACACCTTGTTTTACCACATCTCTAAATACTATCCATCGTCCGCTATATAACAACTCTAAATGACTTTTTAGTATTTTAATTTTTTTACTGATAAATATTTTTTCATTGATTCTGTTCAACATTTAACCCATAAATCCACCCCAACATAGATAAACACACGTCATTCTCCTCTTAGCTTATTGCTCCTCACTCTATCACAAAACAGGTTTTAAAGATTTCCTGGAAGTTCTTTACTTGCTTTAAACATAACTTGTGCAGTTTCATTAAAATATGTCCAGTGATCTGTGTGATATTTTGCTAACAGACAGCTGTTTAAAGCAAACTTTTAAAACAGAATTAATCTTGAATGGAGTTGGAATCAGCCCCCCTGAGATGGGGGCCCGTGAATGCTGTGAATGCGGCTCTGGAAGTCATGAATAATGTGTTGAAGTGAGCGCAGGAAGGTGATGTCTCTTTAAGAGGCTCAGCCCTCTGCAGAAACAAACGTACAACCCCCCAACAAGTCATCGGACCTGTCAATCAACCGGTCGGCGCCCTTTGATGTCGGGACTCCTCGCCTTGTCTTGGGCTCAAATGAGCTGTTTGCTGTTGTAGTGAAACATTACTGTTCTACCAAGCAGCCAGCCGGGGGGAAACACGCCACATCTCAACTTTTCTCTCTATGTGGTGGGGCTTTCTCGACTTTGGAGGCGCCTCAAAGTGAGGATATTCACAAGGGAAGTCACTTTTTTTTTTATTTCTTTTTAACTTTATTTTTTATTTTTTATTTTTTTTTCTCACGTAAAAGTAAAAACAAGGTGCAGAGGCTGTTGTGGGGGGTGAAAGTAGTAGTAGACATGCCTCAGCTCAGCAGCGGCGGAGGAGACGACCTGGGAGCGAATGATGAGATGATATCGTTCAAAGACGAAGGGGAGCAGGAGGAGAAAATCCAGGAGAACGCGTTCACGGAGAGGGACCTGGCCGACCTCAAGTCCTCCCTGGTGAACGAGTCGGAAATAAGTCAGAGAGAGGTGGGTGGCATGGACTGCGTGAGAGCTTGTTTTAAGGGGGTAAAAATGCGCGTTTTGTGTGAAATTCCCAGACTGAACGAGGTGAAACTACAGGACAGGGCAGAGGCGTCCCGACAGATGAACGCTCCAAAAGTCTATCAACTCAAACTAAACTTTCTGTCTGTTTTTGGTGTGGATTTCTGTGTACTTCTAAGCTGTAAGTCTCACCTCTGTCCGTGTTTTTGTCTCTCCCAGGCGGTCAGACGGGGACAGCAGGGCGAGCACAGGGTCTTCTCGGACAAACACCGAGAGCATCTCGACGGAGGTTAGACCAAAACTCATAAAAACAACAACAAAAACACTCCCACTTGCTCTCATCCCATCTGAATGACCAGTACTCTGAGAAAATTATAAAAACAAAACACCCACTGTAAATAAAAAGGTATTAACCAAGAAGGCACGTGCTGAAGCTTTAACTTCAAAGGCTTTAAAGATGTCCATCACTCAAATATACACTTCCAGTAAGATAAAAAAACACACCAAAAAAGTTAGTGCCAGTAATATAAAGTTTGTTCAAAGAAATAAAAATTTGTATTTTATTAGAAATACAGAAACGTTCACGTGATATTTGTGTTTAAAAATACATTGGTAGTAGTTTTCTGGTGAGCACAAACACTTTTATCTCAGCTTTTCTTGTGTTTACCACCCAAAAAGAACAGAGTAACTTCCCTCCTTCAATGTAAGCACATTTTGAAAGTGTATACTTCACTTGCCAGCTTTAATTATAGGTTGTAGTCCGTTGAGGAACTCATTTCAGTCTTCACTAAAAGTCTGAGGGGGAAATAACGTTATTATCCTTTGAGCAAAACCTTCCGTCTTGTCCGCATTTGCTCTTCGTTTATATTTTATTTGCAATTATAAACATGCAAAAACACATGGTTATCCCCTCCCAAATTGTGGTTGATTGCGTTATTTCTGATCCTGGCAACATTTAAAGTTATATTGAACTTTATAAAAGCTCATAACGGTGTTCGTCTAGTAGTTTCAGTAGCGGGTCTTTATATCTGACCCGCAGAGAGACCTCAGGCTTTATATGGGTGGTGGTGAAAATAAACACTCCTGAAGTTCACGCCTCTCGAGGCTATAGGTGACAACTGTATGTTGATTTTTTTTTCTCTCCTCAAAGTATTATATCAAGTCTTTGCTCAAACGAGGATATAAACATGATGCAACGACTCGGTAATAGTTCACCTGCTTTGCACGTGCGTTTGATTTGGATGTCTGCTTTTTCTTTTTGTTGAAGCTTTTAGTCGTGTTGTGTGAGTAAGTACAACGTGCTTTATTTACTACATCCACGCACCTTAAAGCCCTTTTTATTAATTTTACAACTTTTATTTTTAAATGAAAGTTCATTTCAAGCGATTCTACTCTCGTGTTTAAGTTAAAACTTCAGTTTAAACTACAGTTTTCTAATTCTCTTTTCTTTTTCCACACTTGATTTCAGTGTCGAAGCAGCAAGATGGAGGCATGTACAAGTCGCCGGCGTATCCGAGCTACCCATTCCTGATGCTGCCGGACCCTTATCTCCCCAACAGCTCAGTCTCTCCATCTGTAAGTCCAGCTCTGGTCTGGTTTTTAACTCCTGGATGCTGTGCAACGCTCACTGCTTTACTCTTTGTGGTTCTTCGTGTCTGTGACTGAGAGCAGTCATGTCTGCTCATCTCACAAGCTCCACATTTATTTTTTTTATTTCAACTCGCATGTTAAGCTTTAAATTTAAATAATATAGAGTTTTGGTACATCCTATTAAATGCGGGAGGAAAAAGAAAAAGCACTCACTCAAATGGAAATATTTTGAGTATTTTATTTCATAAGTTAAATCCTATACATTTACATTTATTTCAATAAGTCCAAACATGGACTTGAATATTGAGTGTTTTTTTTTTGCTGTTTTTTTTACGACACAGACAGTTTATTTTGTATGTGTTTATTTTTTTAAGATTTCAAATGCATTTATTGCATCCTGTGCAGAAAATTGGCCTGAAATCAGTGAGTTTTCCTCTCCATAAAATCAGATCACTGCACACATGCTGCCGCAACCAAGAAACAACATTATACAGAATTTTTAACGCCTCTCATTTCATGTGGTGTTGTTTTCAATTATTTAAAGTTTGCTGTATATATATGTTTAAAAGAAACACACAGGCTAATAATTATTAGAAATACTTTCAAATACCTTTTTAAACTTTTTATAAATTGAAGCAGAGCTGTTTGACGTGTTGTATTTTTATGCACAAACTAGTCTGCTTTGGTTAAATTACGGCTGATCTGAGACCAGAGGAGGCAAAAGATTTGACTCCGTCACACAGAGGCGACTGTCGCCTTCCTGCGAATCGGTGACAAAACGTCACGTGTTCTGACTTGTGCTGTAGAAAAACTCTCAAAAACAAAGGCAAATCTTTTCAAAGTGCTGAACTTTTATAAAACGTAGAAAGAGCTTATATTCGCTTAGGAACAGCTAAAGTAGAAATGTGATTTAGTTATTCTGAAGGATGTTTTTCCATCTCTTCATACAGAGCATGAAGAGTTTAGCCTCAGCCTTAATAGTAGATCAGCTAAACCACTAAAGCAAGCATCAAAAACATTAATGGAAGGGTTTTAACAATCCATCTGTTCTGACACCCCTAAAAAATAATAGCAATTTTCCTTTAAGTTACCTGTAAGCAGCACCAAAAAGACTAGCAGTTGTACCTAACTTATAGTTTGCATCCTGCGTTAATCCTATTGTCTGATTAAACTCGCAGCTCGAATGGTTTATAAACTGCTTTCATTTAAGAAATAATAAATTAAGAACCTGTTGTAGCTTAAATTCAATGTTTTTGGCCATAAAATGCAACGCTGAATATTCTGAGCAGTCAAGTATTAATTTTGCTCAAAAAATACACTTTATGAATTAAGTTTATTTAACTTTCTTAAGAAATATCTATATTTATATACACATATGTTCTTTTAAAGTATTTTGACATCCTGTATTATGTTGGTGTGTTTAAATATAATTGCTAGTATTTTTTTAGCACCCTCCATGTTGGCACATTTTAAAACTATCTTACTAGTAAGGGGCTAAAAAACATCAGTCATCGCAGGATGTTCTATAAAATCATTTCTTGACATCAGTTTATTTTCCTTAAATAATTAAAAAAATTCCAGTTCCAGCTTGTGATTTTTATTTATTTTTTTTGAATTATTACTGTAAAAGTTCAATCTTGTCAGCTCGTTTCTTTCTCACCTCAGTATTCTTTTTTGTTTCGGCAAGATTTTGATTCAAAGCTGCTGGAGTTCCTTGTAGAGAAGCTCCAAAGTTCAGGTTCTTGGAAAGAAAATCCTTAAATTATAACTCTTGTTTACAAGTTTTCCTGTCAGAGTTGTTTGTTCTGAGACAAGTGCACAGCAGTAAATCACGCGTTCTCTGAATCAGTTATTCAGACCCTAACTCTGTGATTGAGGGGATATAATTGATTAAAGCGTGCGAGCTCGTGCTCCCGTCTCCCTGAATTCGCTCGTCGATGCTTAAAACTTCACATCTGGCATCGTGTTTGACAAACGCCGCGAGCGAGCGTGATGGTGTTTGTAGACTACGCAAGGATTTGCTCTCCTCTTTTTTTCTTCTTCTCTCCGTTCAACCCTGGAGTGCCGACCGCAGAAGCCTCTCAAAGATCGTTCGTGTTTGGAGGGAGAGACGTGGAGGTGGTGGTGGTGGGTTGTTATTGCTGCTGCCAAGATAAAGAGCACTTTCTTTCCCTGTGTGTCTTCGAGACTCCACACAATGCTCACTTGTTGCTGCCTCCCTTGTAATTAGCCCGCTGGTTGTGAGGCAGAAGCGGCGTTTCGGGCCCCGTCTACCTGCCACTTGAAAGGGGTGAGGATAGCGGTGTGGCGGGTGGTGTGGTGGGGGGTCCGCGATGATTACGGATGAAGGAGATGGATCAGAAACTATAGGTCTGAGAGACTGACAGGGAAAATGAGTGTTTTTTTCCTGTGTTGTGGCGTTAACGCGGGACAGGGTGACACATGTTCCGTTTTCAGTCTGTGTGTGCGTCCACGTCTGGATGTCCTCACACGACTCCCCTCTGCTTCTTTCTGTTATTAAGAGGAAGTTAGAGAAATATGTGTTTGTTTTCGGTGAGTGGCACAGATATAATAAAAAGCAAGTTTAACAATAGTTCCTTTTATTGATGTATTTATTTTTTATTTAAGTTTTATTTTTTGGCTTGGATCAGGGGTCTTTGACTAAGTGGTTCAGAGAACTTGGTAAAAGTAAAAAAAAAATGAACAGAATCACAGTTTCTGATGGAAACACCAACCTTCCCCCTTTTGTCCCCTCTTAGTCATACAGCGCAAGATATTTACTTAATTTTTACCCAAATCCACTCAAAACTCCCCACTTCATTTGCAGCCAGAGGCTGTAATCTTGTGTCGTAAGCAAACAATTTCTCTGAATCTTTGTGTGTTACTGTAAACTGTTGAAACTTATGAACTCATTGTGAGAGCCTCAGCTGAATGACTGAAAGGCCAACAATAAGTTGAACAGTTCTTCATGGGTTTTCCTCCGCTGGATTACAAGCATCTCGGTTTACATTCGCTGAAAAAAAGTCAGGTCCAGAGTTTCCAAGCAGTTATTGACTTTTTTTTTTTTATTGTATAGCTGCAGTTTGGCCACAAAGACAGGAGGTTTCCCAGAAAGAACCTGCCTGAGAAACCCAACCGTTGCAGAACAACAGCTGTGATAGAAAATATTCGGCTGTTCTTACTGTGTTCAACTAAATCGGCATCTGAAATCAACACGAAGACTTGGCCTCCTCGCGTCGTTTGTGAAGAAGCTTCTAATCTATGTTGAACAAATAATTTTCTACAGAGTGTTTGATCTCAGTAGATTCTGCTGCAAAGTGTCTCTTTTTCAGCGATAATACTCCTGTTAATAATGTTGTCACATTATTAACGATATTAACCAGCTTTTAAGGGGAAGTGGTCAAAGAAGGAGATTTGTGGGAATAGAGATGTGACTAAATTCTCTTGGCTTGTTGTTTTTGGATAAAGCTTTATCTGGAGCGTTGAAACGGTGTGTGATGTTCACGTGTGTGCGTTTTAAGTTTAATATGTGGCTTCTGGCTCATTGATTGTGTCTTCATCTGCATGCTTTCTCCTCAAGTTTGTTGCCTTAGGCTTGTGTTTGTATCCAGACTTCATGGTGTGTTTTGTGTGCTAATGTTTACCCTGTGTGTGTTTTTAGACTGTACACATGCAACATGTGTGTCAAACCTCTTACAGGCAAACAGCTTTCGAAGACATCACAAGTCTCCTTTGAGTTCATATAAAGTTTTCTTTATTCAAATCATCTTTTGTCTGTTGTCGTACGTTCAGTTTTAATCACCTGAGCTGGTTTTGTAGCATCTGTCCTCTTTAGTTTAACTTTCGTTAAATTTTTTGGGGGGAGGATTGTGAAAATAACAAAGCTTTAGAGTTTGGATCTGTAAGAAACACAATATTAGTTCATCTAAGAAAAAAATCTTAGCAGAGATTTCTGTTGTGTTAGAAAAAAATTATGGAATACAGTCATTCCATAATATCCTAAAATCTTATCACATTCTTAATATTGGATGTTTTACTGAAAGTTTCCAAAGGAGTTTTCACAGATGTTGAGCAGGAGAATCTAAGAAAAAGAAGAATAACAATGAGTTCTTTATTGATTTACATTGTAGTTATAAAGGGATGTGCTGTGTTTAATACCAGCTTACATCTAATTTTAAATCAAATTTCCACTTATGACATGGTGACGTTTTACTCAGAACATGTACTAGTGGACAACTATTAGGAAAAAATAAGATATTAAAGTTGTTTCATGTTTATATTTTCATGAGTTATCCTCATTAATTTTAGGCTCTACATACCTACATGTTAAACACAGGTAATCAAAACCCTAAGTTAATTGTATAAATGAAGCTGCTCGTCATGGTTTCACCTCTTAATAAAGGAAATTGGTGAACAACAAGACATCTTTATGTCATGACAGCACAAATTAGGCGCATGGTGTTCAAAACAAGATGGTTGTGGCGCAGCAAAAACACGGCTTAATTGGTGGTTAGTGGTAATGTTTTGTGAAGCTAAGTGTTAAACCTTTACTGATAAGGACTTTAAAGAAAACACAGGTTTGTATTGTGCTTCTAGTGATGGACAAAATCAGTAAAACACCTTTTTAAAGCCTGAAAACCTTCAGTTGAGTCGCTGTTAAACAAGTCTGAGCAGACAGAGGTAGTCAGCTCACACCTGATATACCATTATTATCTAAACACCAAACCTAATATCTGATATTTAGCCGTCTGTAGCTGTATTCAGTGTCAGAGAGGCTGTGAAACTCCCTGTGATGTGGAAGTTGTGGTCACACGAAGACGTCAACAAGCTCCGTAGAAAACAAGTTACTCTGAAGGGCTGTTCTTTCTCTCCTCACCTGGATGCTGACTGTAAATGACCTTCTGCGCTCGCTGATTTCTCCAGGATAACAGTAAACTATAGGTTAAATTACTGTTTGACGGCGTGGAGCCAGTCAGTGGAATTTACAAGCCCGTGCTTTAACAGCTCGATCTGCGCTGCTGTCGTCTCATTTGGGGGAATTTCCTGCCCATTTGACACTTCATTTCGCAGAGCAAATTTGAAAATTGACAGGAAGAGTGCTGAGAGGCAGTGTTTGGGGGGGGGGGGGGAAGGAAATGTTAAACATCATCATTTCTAATACTATGAAGGGTCTGCTGAGAGGTTTTGTTGTGAAGTTTTAGTATATTTACCCTGAAAACGCCCCCTTATGGCTTTCTCTTAACCAAAACAGAATTTCCAACCCTTTCACAGAGCTATCATTTTGACAGTGTTGTATGGTTTTTGTGTCAGTGTGCTTTTTCAGGCAATAACTTCTTTTCTCATCGCCCGTGTGTCCATCCAGAACTCATATTGACAGGCTTCCCTCCTCATCCTTTTTTTTTTTTTTTTTTTCCTTTCTTGTTGCATCTTCCAGAAATTACGAGTTTGATCCTTCGAGATCAAGAGAACGGCGTGTGTGTGTGTGTAAAACTCTAAGATCTTGCCACTTCCTTGTTTCCCATTGTGCTGCCGTGTTGACAGGGGGGTTGTTCAGCCTTCCTCTAGTCTCTCAGTAAACAATGGCAGCAACACAGGCTGAGGCCTCCCTAATCCCGCCTTTACAGAGTACAGACCCAGGGGCTGGGATGAGCAGTGCTGGGGCCTCCCTGCCCCTGGCTGCCTATGATAAGGACCCCGAGCACTCGGAATTAAAAGGCCTGAAAGAAAAGCAGCTTTCACTAGAAGGCAGAGGAAGCTGGGACCTTTTTTTTTTTTTTTTTACTAAAACACTCCCTTTTTCTGTAGTAACTTCCACATTACCTCCCCTTCAGATTATCTCTGATTGTTTTATCTTTTTTCAAAGGGCTGATGTAGTTTGCAGTATACTTTGGCTGTAAGATCTGGCAGAGTTTCAGTTAGTCTTTGTTGTGAAGTATGTAAGTGTGAGATTATGTTTGTATAAAGTCTTTAGTGTGTGTAATGAAATGAGGCTGATGCCAGAACGGAGTAAATCTTGCCCTCTGTTTTGAGCCTAAGAGTTTTTAATCGCTTTTAAAGAAGAAGGAAATTATTCCCTAAAAGTGGGGCGATGGTGTAATTGCCTCTCTATGCCTGTGTGTGTGTGTTTATCGCTTAACAAAATGTCTAATGCACCCAGGGTGCAGATTTTAATAAAACCTTAAAGTAATTACTGCAGCTGATAACGTTTGAGTCCACCCCTTTCAGGATTGCCAGAGTTTATTAACTTTAACAAATAAATAAATGGCTGCAACTCTGTTATTTTTAGCAAAATTGAGCCAAATTTTGTGTAAGTAGCTGAAAGTCCTTCACATCCTCCTTGTGCTAATAGATCATATAACAGTAAAAGGTGACATTTTTGTCTTTTTGACTAATTTATTTTCTTGAATATAAAAAGTATTTTTAACAAATCCACTCATAAAATTTTATATGTTCATTAAAAGTTTCACAAATGTATTAAATATGACTTCTAGCAATCAGAAACCTACATAAGAGACTGATTTCCGATTATCGATGAAACTTTTGATGTCCACCTGTCTTCAACAAAAAATGTGACAAATTGATGCAAATATTCAGTCGATCTCAGGTAGATTTCAGTCCCGCTTCAAAGAGCGAGCGAGTGAGCAGACGATCAAAATAGATGCACGTGAAGGCAGATAAATAGGTTTTAAAGGGGGGGAGCTAAAGAAGCAAAGGGAGTTATTGAGGGAGGGGAAAAGGAGGGAAGAAGATTAAAATACAAATGACCATAAGAGTCTCTTCATCGCCCTGCTGGCTTTGATGTAGCGAGCTATGAAGGCACCTAAAGAGAAACCGTTCAGAAGACTCTTTCAAGAGGCGGAAATGTTTAGAGGAATATCAGGAAAGGAAAAAACCCTTTGGATGGCCCCGAGGTGTTTATACCTGTAATTATTCATCCACTTATTTCTTTCCGGCATGGAGCGAAGGTGGGGCGAGGGAAATGGTTGAGAATTAAGACAGCTGTTTTGCCAAGGAAGTGTGGGTTTATTTGATTATTATTCAATTTGTTTTGGATTTTTCTTTCCTTTTTTGTACAGTGAGATGTGTTAATAAGGACAAATTAGGCATGTGTATTTGCTCAGCTCTTTACACAAAGAATCTCTGAAGAGTATCAAATTACCCGTGATTTTATGCTCTTTTTAAAAATAACAAGCAGGTTTGGTTGCTTATTACTTTTTGTGGCATTTATTTGAACCAAAACCGCATTTTCATAATTCCTCCCACATTTCCTGTCAATAACATGATGTTAGAGGTTAAAAAAAAATTAAACCTACAAACAAGTAGTGAAAAAAAAGGCACAATGCTTTTGTTGCCATCTTTGTACAGTAGTTTAGCTGTAAAAATCTGAGTTTTGGAAGTACTATCAAAGTTAAATAACACGCCTAACTGGTTAAATTCAGAGATTAAGTAAATAATATTTTCCTAACACAAAAAAGCCATATCACATCATGTAAAAGGATTTTCTGTTCTTCAATGCAGGAGTTCAGAAAGTTCAGCTGATTTGTTTGAGGTTGCTTTTTTACTCTTAAGCTGCGTTTTGACGTTGCTTTATGGGATGGGAAATGTTCTGACTGGGGACAAGTGACGTGTTGAAAGTTGAGCCGGAGACACCTTTTGTTTCGGAAGTCTCTTTATGGTTTGAGAGAGTGTGAAATTGACAATAAATGCGAGTGAAAGTGGGACCATTAATCACGGCGCTCCTGCTGGCGCTCCACTCTTCTAGCGCCTGTTAAACGGAGAGAAAAACGGGGAGAAAACCAAAAGAAAAGAGAGCCAAACGAGAGGTCAGGGGTTTGAAACGGCAGCTCGTTGCCTTGGGACTCTTTGACTTCAGAAGTCTTGGTGAGGTTTATGTGTGTGGGTTTGTGTGCGTTTGTGTTTCAGGATGTTGCACCCAGGTGAGTCATTGGTCTGCTGAGTGAAACATTGCAAAGTTTCTCTTGCATTGTTGACAGAGTGAGCTGTCCAGACCTCCCAGATGTGTGTTCTCAGCTTGCAGTTAATCAGTGACAGCGAGCGCTGCCTCTGTCAAACGCCGCTCGATATGAAAACGGTCTCATATGTCCTATTTATGCTGAAGGATCAGTTGAATTCGCATTAAAAAGCAATTCAAATATTGTTTCTTTGTTTTTCAAACAGAAACCTCCTCTGTTTTGGCAGTTTCTAAAACCATTTAGACATCTTTCTGTGTTTGAAAGTCGTTTAAATATTTGCACAGGACAAGTAATCCGCTCATTTTAAAGGACAGCAAACTCAAAACTGCTTTTTCTTAAGTTCCAATCAACTGCATCTAAAACCTGCCTTCAAAAGCAGCATTAAATATTTGATTTTTAGACCAGTAAAATCTAGTCATTGTTCTCCCCATTTGCTCATCGAAACGGTATGCTTTGTCACGCCGGCCATTTGAAACGACTTGTGTACACACAGACCCACATCACAAAGTTTGTAGGTTAGTAGGCTGCATGAATCCCTCCTCCCTTCTGTGTCCTTGGTCAGTCAGGAGGACTAAAAACCAAGCAAACGCCCACAACCTGCTTGAAAACCTTATTTTTGTAAAGCACTCATTCATACGGTAAAATATTTAAGCCACACGTGGTGTGTTTTCCTCTGTTTATGTGTCGACTGTTTGCAGACAGTCAGTGTGACGACCATATGTGAACATAAATGACAATTCGCCTTATGTTCCTCCCCTTTGAACCCTCTCCTGTAAGAAGATTTACGACCTCCCTTCACTCTCCCGCTTAGAGCTGGATGCGTCTTGTTTCCAGAGCCAACATCACATCCTCGTTCAAATTTGGATCTAAAAGCTGTTGATTGTTAAGCTTTTGCTTCATTAAGGTTGGATTTTTCTTTTAGCTTGTAGATAAAGATGCTTGTTTTTTTCCTTCTAAAGAGGCCAAATTCAATTTCCTTAAATATAAACATCTGAAAGGAGGTTCTTCTGTAAGCTCAGCCGCATTGATAAAAGGTGAGGAGCTTGGAATAGAGCTGCTGCTCCTCTGCATCAGCTCCTCCAGCTGAGGTGGTTTAGGTTTTTATTTAGGATGTGTTCTGGTTTAGTTTATGTGAAAGTGAGTAACTGATAAACTCTATCCCTCCTTCAAACATCAGCCGCTGACCTTTATTATTTTAATGTGCACTTTATTAAAATAGTGTTTGTAAAAATAGTCGACCACTAAAAAACTCAAACCCCATTTTCTTTCCTCCACCCCTCTTTACCCCGTGCCCATGGCTCTGCCCAGACCAGCTGGAGCCTCCCGAGCCGCATGAAGCAGCCCAGCACACATGGCCGTGATCTAAAACACGCACACACACACACAGAATCACACTTCCAGTCCTGCCTCATATGATGTTCAGCTGCTGTAGAAAAGACGTCAGCCAGCACCTTCAGATAAACGCACAAAACCGATATATTTACCAAAAAAAAAACTACCACATCAGGTGATTTTCTCAGTTAAACAGTCTCATGTTTACTCATATGTGTCATGCGTTCATTTCCTTTTTCCTCCCGGTTTAAACTGACACTGAACTAAATGTTGTCACCACATGATGCTGCAACTAAATCTGTGCAGAATTCAAAACTGGGACAGCGTCCAAATTAGTCTTTAAAATCTATCCCCATCGCTTCTACACATGTAAACCTTTTGAGTTTGTCCCTTTTATTACTAACAGAGTGTGAAGTATTCTGTAGTTACTTAATGCTGAAAGAAAAAAAAAGAAAACATCAAGTGCAAAGCCTTGTAGAGATTTTGAAGTAGGACATTAGAGAGCACTCACAACCACCACCATCCGAATGCCAAATGAGGGATTATTTTTGGACATGTGGTGCTCGTCGCTCCCGTTAGAATTCAGGCTTGTGGTGAAACAAAACCAAAAGCTGCTAATCAAATAAACATACATGGTTTTTAAACTAAATGTAACATTTCTTTTCTACTACTTCATTAAAGTTTTCTCAAAGTTGTTATAGAACGTCTATAAGGTTTTGACAACGGCACATCTTTTCCACTCAGAAGCGTATTTCTGTTTCTGAGGGGAGGAATTTTCTTTTCCGCTAAATGGTGCATGTACAAACAGAAAATGAGATGTTACACATCTGACAGCCACAACTTTAAAACCACCTGTCTAACCATGTTTTCATGCTGCCAGTTCTGACCCACTAAGACACGGGACCTTCTGCTTTTGTTCTATGTGGGTTGCAGAATGGTTTTTTACTGAAGAGAGACCATGTCCTGGTGCCTTCTTGTTGTAACCAGTTTCATTGAACTCATCTTAGGCGCAGTGTTTGATGCTACTCGGATACACTGTGTGTTTTTGTTTTCTGTAAACTCAAATCTTTGACAGCCTCTGGTAATGTCATTTTTTTTTTTAAACAAAAAAGAAAAAGGAATTCCCTCCTCAACAGGTTTCCTCACCAGGAGATCATTCATGCGTCAAATTGATTTCCTACCTTTGTTTCAAACTGTTTTGTCGGGTGTTCAGAGAATCCCATCACCGTGTTTTGTGCTCATTGGCTTTTTCCGTTGGCTTACGAAGAAAAGAGCCCCGAGGCTTTAAAGACAGGCAACACTGACGTACATACACAGATGAACACGCGATGAGGGCATATTTTTATTGTCAGCCTTTTTAGTGAGATGGCACGGATACTAAGTGACTGGATGGTGATTTTAAGAGTCGATGAGGGGAATGGGCTCGAGGAGGTGGCAGTTAAAGTGCCTGTGACATGCCTATCCTTCAAATACAAAAAGTCAAAGAAAACATCTTTATACTTAAGAAAATTGG
>JAUBOC010000028.1:5213289-5230294 GCA_032275365.1 Anablepsoides cearensis | reverse complement strand
TGTGTGTGTGTGTGTGTGTGTGTGTGTGTGTGTGTGTGTGTGTGTGTGTGTGTGTGTGTGTGTGTGTGTGCGTGTCCATGGCTGACTGAAATCTGTGACTCAGCTCTTAATGACAGACTGAAGCACCTGCTTCTACCTCACACAAACACACTTCCAACACCTGGCTGCTGCATCCCGATTTTTATTTCTTCTCATCTCCCCCTGAATTATGATTTACCTTTTCCCACTGAGGAACACCAGGAAGTGATCACAAACCTTACCTCATACCTGTCTATTGTCAGCTGATCACAGGAACGAATGACCTCACGGCGTCGGTGAGGTCATTGCTTTTTCCCAGCGCACCTTTGGTGTCGTGCATCACTGAGCTCAACATATATATTTTTGACAATAGTTCAGAGAACTGTTGCACAATTAGCAAAAAAAAAATCAATCAATTACACAACAAATTAAAATGAGGTTGATCATTTTAATTTGCCTGCTGGTTTTCTTTGTCTCCCTCTTTTCTAGTTAGAGTAGGGTGGAGTCAACTCTTGCGTCAGGTATTTCCCAGGTGCATGAACTCTAACCTCAGTAGCATGAGAACCCCCTGAACAGATATTTATTTAGAGAAGCGTCTTCAGGGGCAGACGCTACAGAATGGTGGGAAGTGATTTTACAGCTTCAGCAGGCGTTGTTGTGTGCTGTTGTTCCCATTCGGTCTGCTAAAAGGTGCCATAACACATAGATCTAGTCACAGCGAGTGCAAATATGTTTCACTTCTGCTTTTTCACTCTGTATTTTATAATTTATTGTCCAGCCAACAGTCATAACCAAAAAGAAAAGATGCGGCGAGCTCAGTCGAGCAAGAGATGCTCGACTTTTTAAATCACACGTGGCGTTTTGGTTGACTGCAGACACAACTGGAATGACTGAACTTGACCAGCTGTTGGTTACAGAGCAGCAAACACAACCTGACAGCTGGGTCATCACTGCCTCGGATAACTGATCTCCTATCATCAGCAATTCACTGCAAACATAAACTTAAATGAATAAGTTTTGATTTCTTAAAAAGCAAACTTGTTTTACTAAGGGTAAAACAACAAAAAACTAATTCAAATATATTTGTAGAACATTTCTATAAAATATGTCTAAAATCTTTGACAAACATCTTGTTTTAAAATCATTTAGCGTTATCTACTGTGGCTACATTGCAAACAAAGCAATCAATAGTTATTGATTAGGTTCATTGATACACAAAGAACAAGTATTTTTCTTTTTTTTGTCTTTGTAGCTATAAGTTTTTACATTTTTTGCAAAATCAGACGAAGCTCATGATGTAAATTTGGGCTTAAATGCAACAAAGTTTTGGCATCTCTGAAAAGCACTGCAGCTAAATTTAAACCTGACATTTAGAAGGTTTGTTTTGTATCATTAAAATTTCTTTAAAAACAAAGGTAGAGGGGTCAATAAATCAATTACTGGCAATAACACAAGGGATGTGACATGTGACATATCAGGGGGAACTCAGCGGTGTGGGTTTGTTTGGTAAAAATCTTACTAAAATGGAGTCACTTTTTTATGCAGCACTGAAAACACAGTGGGTGGTGATGGAAATAGCGCAGGAAGTAAGCCGTGCAGTGAGAATTAAACAAGAGCTGGCGAGTTCACATGCAAGAGAAGCTTTAAAAAAAAACGTCAACTTTAAGGAGATTTCTGACAAAAATCTGAGAATCTGCAGGGACCTGGAGATTCTTTCACAGGAACGTTCTTTTGGCTGCCGCCCGCAAAGAGAGAAAACTGCAAATCAGGGCGCTGAGTTCTCTTCAGAGTTTTCACTAAGTGATGTGCGATGAATAAAATCACAATCTGCACAGAGAGAGATTTGTCCTCTGATAAAGAGATTCAATAAAAGCCTGGCAATCCTTGAAGGAAAGCATGTGTGATGTCACGGTAGAGTTTTAAACAAAAGTTAAAAGATTAAAGCCGATTTGATCAAACTTTGTAAACTTATTTATGTGCAAACTCAGGATCTTGTGGCTCAGAGGATAAAATGGGTGTGACCACCTGCTACTACCACACAAAATTTAGCTCATTATCTGTACAATTAGCTGTGTCGGCCATCTTGGATCAGGTTGATGTCCAATGGTCATTCAGTGATTCTTTTCTGGGAGTTTCATAAAACGTTCTTCATTGACTCGTGCAAATTTGTTTTAGTTTATCAGTAAATTTAAGTGACTTTTTGCAATTTATTTTTGTTTTATTGCTGATCTAAAGTGTTTGAAGCCATTTATCTCAATCATAAAACTCATTGAATAAGTTTAGATGTTAATTATGTAGATATAATTTTATTATTTCCTGCTTTCTTGCTACTTCTGTTCAAGAACTTCTCTAAAGAAATACCAAGTAAAGATGAAACGGTCCACTTTAAGAGGTGACAGTCTCTAAAAACCTCAAATTAGAGCCCAAATCTGCTGTCTCTGCTTCTGTTTTCTTTTATGTGTGCAGATTTGAATTAATAGCACGAGTGTGATTCACTTCTTTTAAAAACAAATCACAAGAAGCGAAACTGTGTGTTAGAAATGAATTGCTGTGAATTAGAAAAACTAGACTTATTAGTCATCGTAGTCATGACTTTTTACCTGATTGGCTTACGTGAGCAAACATTGACTTTTAATATTACTGTGACTTTTGATCTCTGCTTTTGGAAAAAGTGACTTTTTGGGCACCTGAGTAAAAGTTGCTCTCGCCCTTACTGTAAAACAAAAGAAAACAAAAAAAACTACAAAGTTTCTTCTGGTCTCGGACCCTTTTATGTGCGCCACATGGGCCGATTGTCAAGTCATTTAAAGGCTCGGAAGGTGCCGAGCTTTCACTTTCAGTGGTTCCAACCACCGCAGCGCGTTATCGGCACAGGAATATTATTTTCAGCTGCTCGGCTCTCAGTTTAACAAGCACGCGTTCTAATACCGAGCTTCGTGCCGTGTCAGGTTGACTCAGACCGTACCCCTTTGATGTGTTTCCCGAGATGCTGACTTGGAGACCGTGAGATAGTTGCACTCGTTATTAGATGGCTGCTTTTAAAAGGGGCATTCCAAAGAAAACTACCCCATTGCTGCTGCTAAGTTTTCCCCTTCAGGTTTCCCAACAGCACAGAGGGCTTCGCTGCTGAGGGAGAAACGTGACTTACAGAAACCTGGCTCGTGTTTCCGTCACAACTGGTGTGTGGCTGGTTTCAGTGTTTGCTGGACAATCATTACAGTGAGGTGATTTCGAGAAAGGATGCCAAGTTCAATACTTTGATGTCACTAGAACTGTTATTGTTGCTATGAGGGCAGGTGATGGATGTACATCTAAACCTAATTAACTTGTGGACTCAACTTGGGATGTGACGATTAAATTATCAGTTTTAAGTTCACAATTACGATTATTTACAAACCGTATTGTAGTCATTTTATAACCAAATATGTTGCTTTTCTTTTTGCATCAGTTTTTTTATCCTTCTATCAAACAGTCTATTGTCTTACTAACAGAATATAACTGTAAAATAATGAAAAATGTCATCATAAATCCCTCTGTGACCAGGAGTTACTAAGTACCAAACTGAATTTGTCTTGAAGACGTTTCATCCCTAAACTCAACCCAACTTAATTTGTCCGTCGCAGATAATTAACATTAGCAAACACAAAACTGATATTAGTGATAATGGTAATGTTTTCTGTTTTGCCTCTAGTCTTAGTAAAAAGCTTCAAGTTACTGTTGCAAAACCACAAATCCTCAACACTGGTTTGCTTCTGAGAATTGTCTTTTTTCCTCTTCCAAAGAGAAGACATGGGTCAGTGGAAATCAATTCAGCGAAAAGTTCAAATATTTGCTGCTGCGTTTTAAAGTTAACGCAAGAGATTTCTGTTCGAGTTCATCAAGATGTTTTCTCTTCGGTTTAATCCTCAAATCTGATTAGAGCTTTGCTTCCATGTTTTAAATGAATGAAAATTATGGAGTCTTACTGCTCTGTTTGCACAAAAAAACAGCTTTTTTTTTTTTTTTTTTTTTTTACATTTTCAACTGGTGACTAATATGGAGAAAAGGTTTTTTCCATGCAAACCTTTAAAAAAAACACACACACACAAAAATGAGCACTTTTTGTCTCTGTTGCAAAGTGCAAATGATGGTGAACTTTGCAACTTTGTAATCAAAAGTCCCTTTATTATTTCAGTCCACACAGCCTCAACTGTGTGTTTCCAATAAATGGAATTCACCCTGATTAATATGAACTGTGTCAACTTGATTTGAGCCGTTAAAAAAACTGTTTTAGAGCTCTGATTTGGGAAAAACATGCAATGTTTTTTTATTCAGTTTGAGAAGTTTTTGCTATCTAAATGCTTTCAGTTTATTGTATTTATCCAAACAAATCTAATTTTTTTAGCTTGTGTGGTTTTTGTTCAAAGGACAAAGTTATTAAATTAAAAAGTAAAGTAAATAGATAGCACCTATCGATTAAAAGGCCTAACAATGCACAGTGTTTGAGATAATCAAGGTGAAGCAGAGGAGAGGGTGGGGTAATGTCAGGGGACAGATAATGATGAGAGAGGAACAACGACAGTAAAGGTCTGTAATGAAGGGGAGGTCAAAGGTAAAAGAAGGGCTGGGAAACCAGGAGTCCGGACCGAGAACAGTGACAAATCTGATGAGACCGATGGGGGGGAGGTAGTGGTGGGATCAACTGAGGGATGGGAGGATGGATTGGAGCGGCAAGACAGGTCGGCTGACTCAGTCGCATTCCTGTCATCCAGATTTATAGCAGCTCGGGGTCTCGAGACGGGCCCGGAGCCGCGGCCAAATTACAGTCATCGAGAGCATTCCTCTGCTGCAAACACAGGTTAGCGGCCCGGTCGCGCTAAGTGCTAGGTGCTGCCTGTTGACAAATGACTTCCTTTGAAGGGCACAAAGAGAGAGAGAAGGCTGCGTGTTTACAGTGCGAGGGCACCGAGTCACACAGTCTGTGTTTCTTTTGTTGGAAAGCAGTTCGGCTATAAGTAGAGATGAAGAATGAAATATTTGTATGCATGTTTTTTACAACGTGGCCGCTGGTACCGCAGCTCCTATTATGTGTAGAACGTGAGCTCCCACACGTCTACGGACGCACAGCGTAACGGCGTGGACAACTGCAGCTTCCCAGATCAGACCCTAACCTGGCAACTGGTTTTATAAAGACATAAATGTGTTAAAATCCTTGTCTTAAATCTGATTTTGTGATGGATGTTTGTGTTTCTCCTCCAGGCGTTCACAGGCAGTCCCAGGACCTCTCAGGGTACTACTCCCTCCCACCAGGCGGTGTCGGACAGATCACTCCCTCCATGGGCTGGTGAGCTGCACAAATTAACTGCTTCAGACCAGAAGTTTAACCTCAAAATTAGATTTTTTTTTTCTTTTTTTAGAGGATTCTGTGACTAAAAGCAATAAACTGTTCATTAAATGTAAAAAGGGAATAAATCAAGTTCTAATAAAATATCAATTATTAAATAAAAGTAAAATAGCTGAGAAACCAAAAAATATAGTTATTGCCTTAAAATGTTGTTTTGGTAAGCATTTAATGACATTATTTGGTAATTTTTCTCGTTGCAAAAGCTTTAAAAAAACAAACCTTGGTAGTAAAAACTCCAGGCCTTGTGGATTTTTGGGTGGGGTTTTGTGGTTCTGGCTTGGTTCTAACAAATAACATCAGACTCCATCAGATCAGGGAAGATAAATATTAGGCAACTTTTTTTTTCCTGTTTCGAGCCAGAAAAATGACTTTTCCTCTCCTAAACTGTAGGCTGCTAAATAAACGCTCTCAAGCCCAGAAAAACTTTGTTTTTATGGTTTGATCATTTTGCAGAAAGGAAATGTGGAGCATGTGGACATTTTTAACATTTTACCAACACATAACTATAGTTTTTATTTTTAAATGTGGGGGAATTCTGCTAACTGATGACTTTAATTTCAACCCTGCTCTTTAATAAATTCAAAAAAACAGCTTGAAATCTTTAAATCCAAATGTGTCCTGCGGTTTTTATCTGTGACACTTTTTACTTCTGGAGTCACAGCAGGAGGAGTTCTGCAGAAAAAGAAAGCTAAAACAGTCCCATCTGTTCCACCTTTTTCTCATTTCTTATCAGGCTTTCAGAGCTGATTGTGAAATAGAAGTGTCACGATGGCTGATTGTTAATTTATAATGTCAGACTTCCACTGATTTGTGGATTATTACAGCCGGGGAGAATCTGTGCCCGGATAAATCCTCACAGGAATAGTTAAAAGCTCACATGAAATGTCACAGAGATTTAAGGAGAAAAGCTTTCAAAAAAAAAAAAGAAGAAGTTGTGTGTTTTATTTACATGTTTGTGCCTGCTTTTCGTCTCTGTGATTTTCAGGCGTTTTATCATCTTCAGACAAGAGCACTTCAGTGTGGATTTTCACAAGTATTATTAGCAGATAATCTCCTTTAACCCAGATTATCTGCTTGTTTTGAGCTCTTGGAGTGAGCTCCTTTGTTGGAAGGAGGCGGCGGGGAGGACCGTGGAGAAGGAGTGGTTAAATGTCAGACTGTTGTTGTTTTGTTGTTTTAACTTTTAGCCTGGGTCTCCTGTCCCTCCACGTCCACCTCCACATGTCCCCCCTGGCCGGCTGGCTTTACTGGTTAGTCGCCTCACACTGTGAAGAGTTAGTTTCCTGTGTGGTTGGTAATGATCCAGCTCTGCAAATGTGACTTTTGTGAACGTGAGGCTCTCGAGGACTGTATAAGAAATGCACAAAAAGCATAGATTTGGGTTAAAGAAGCAGTTTAAGTTGGAAACTTTAGTAATTATGTTCTAGTAATATAAGAACATTTAAAGAACAGATGAAGTTAGGGTTAAAGTCTGAACAATGAGAGTCCCTTGAATCAGTTTTAGTTAATAAATAAATAAATAAATAAATAAATAAATAAATAAATAAATAAATAAATAAATAAATAAATAAATAGAGTTAAATTCCTTAATTTAAAGCTAAAATACTAGGTGCCACACTACAATAACAGTACCCTTTTAAATGACTAATAAATAGTTAATTCTGTTATTAATTAGGTTGTAAATGCTTAATAAGCCATTGTAAGAATTATAAAGATTTATTGATCCAATGTTTGTTTTGGCAAATAAAGTCATCTGAGCAGCTCAAATTGACTGAATAAAAGTACAGAAGCTGACTTTGCCGGTGTGTGAACAGTGACTTATAACTGTTTTATAAATGCTTCATAAAGTGTTTACATACTTGTGAAAATAAGTGCACCCTCACTGTAAAGTGTTACCAAGAAAAGTACTTGATGATGGTTAGAAGTAACACTTTTAGAACAGGAGAGCTGCAGCTGTTGTGAGTTGTTCTAATTTCTAGTTTTGATTAAGCTGTATTCTCTCTCTGTTACTGAGCTGAAAGTGACAACAAGGTGCAAAGTGGTACAACAAGTTGTTTAGTTTTCATTTCATTCCCAGCATGCCTCTGCTTGGTCATGCCTTCCACACTCAGAGGAGTTTTTTCTCTATCAACGGTCCATCACTCAGGAGCTGCTGTGTGCCGTGATCCTGACGCTGTAAATTAGTTTCGTTTTAGATGATTTCTTTTTACTGTCCACCCCCCCCAAAAAAAGGAGTTAAAATTAGACAATTTTATTTATTATGTGAGTAACAGGTTGCTTATTAGATTCAGAGATTTTGGTGTGAGTGAGATAAAAGTTTGGAAGTTTGACCTGCCTTTATCTGATCGACACTTGACCTGGTGTGTGAGTTCAAACAGAACGAAATGGTCTTCCAGGAGCAGAGGTCAGTCGTTTTTTTTTCCTTTTTTTTTGGATCTCCTCCCAGCTGAGAGCTGCTGCTGCTGGGCTCTGATGTAGCGCTGCCTCCTGGTGCTCAAACACAGATACGTGTGTGTGTGTGTGACGACGATGATGGAGATTGTAAAGAGGTTTTAAAATGGTAGATGTGGATTGGAGAGTGTGTGTGTGTGTGTTTGCATAAATTTCAACGCAAGGATGAGTCAGCTGAAGAGGGGGATGGTTGCGTTAGGTCCCAGGAGGTGTAGCTTCTACATATCAAAGACTCAGACTTACACTCCATCAGCACCCTCGACCCCCCGTGGTGTTTGTGCTTGTGCTCCGACTACATAAACTGCGTATTGACGCACAGCTGTCAGCAGCTCTGAGCCCAACTTTTCACGGGGATCATCTCAGCAGCACGAGATGCAGTAAAGGTGTGAAATCAAACCACAAAACAGGTGATCGTGAGCTATTTCTAAGTAGTTTTCACGATTTATAGACAATTCTGAAATGCAGGTCTGCACTCAATGTAAACAAAGCATTTTTATCTGCATATTTTATTCAAATCTGTGGGTAAATGCTTATGTATTCATCTTCTCTCTTCTCTTTCATGGATTTTTTTTAAACATTCATCCTAACATTGCTTTTTATTACATATTTCCAGCTAAAAACATCCCAGACTGTATTTTCTGCTGATTTCATGAAAAAACTAAATAATAACTAAGTATCAATGGAGGTGCAAATAAGAAAAATAAAAAAACTGCAACTTGGAAGTGATTATTATTACAGGGTGATAATTGTCATTTTACCAGATTTGATGCTTCTTTAAAGTTAAGAACAGTCTAGGTTAAATTGATTTTAAGATCAAACTTTGACATGTGAAGCAAAAAAAAAAAAAACACAACAACAACTAAAAGCCACCTCCTGCTACCATGTCTCCCTTTGCTGTGCTGTGGCAGGCAGAGCCAGCCAGTCTACCCTGCCCTGTCCCCCTGTGGATTCAGGCAGCCCTACTCCTCCAGTCTCTCCAGCGCCTCGTCTTACTCCAGGTATTGCGCCGGGAAAGGACCACGAACAGAGTTGAGACAAAAAAGCCGCGCTTTGTGCATCATCTGCTCCTGTTTATAGCACATTTTGAAACGCCTGAGCAGGAGTTTTCCATGCACTGTGGCAAACTCGTGTCAGATTTTATTGGACAGCTGCTGTAAAAGTCCTATTTGAGCCAGTGTGCTGTAGACAGGACGAGGTGTGCTTTGCCAAAAGAAGCTGAAAAAAAAAAGAAAAGAAACAAGCCTATCCGAGCTAATCGCTGCTGCTCACAATGAATACCATTAGGACAACTGCTGTCCTGCTGCTTTTTGGTTCTGTTTTTTATCATCTTTGTGTTTCTGAACGTCAAACCTCCCAGTCACCACAAAATGAAGGAAAATGACTTTTTCTTAGATATCATCTCCCAGCTTTATGTTTTTTGGGGATGTGCATGCACATTTAAAAAAAGGCTTTGTATGCACTTTGTTTAGCCTTCTTTGTAGCTCAAATTTAACTCACTTGAACCTGAAGCATTGTTAAAGATGTCTGCATTCACACACAAATTAACATGTTCTGAAAAGAAGAAACTGGTTATTAAACAGTTTGCATTATTTAATTAACATACTTTTATTTTTACTGTCAGTAACTGAACCATCAAAGGTAAAAAAATACATAAAAGCTTGAGCAATATGTTAAAAAGTGTTTTTGACGCTCACAAAACTGCCAGTTGACCAGCAGCTGATGCTTTATGTTGCTTTCTTTGTTAGTCAGTGCTTCAGTCTCTTTTTCTTCGCATTTTAGTTTTTTTTTCTGCTTCTGTTGCCTTTTTTTTACCTGAACATTAAAAAAATGGAAACAGAACCTTAAACAGACTTTAGTTTTGACTGAGTTGTAGAACTTTGACCTCTCAGTGCTTGGACGCCCTCTAGTGGTGAGAAATGTTAACATCTCAGACGGCTGCGTTCACTTGTTTTACTGTAAATACTTTTGATTTGGATGTTTTTCTCAGCCACACATTCCATTTATCTGCCACGTGGTGTAAATTTACTGATTAAAAACAGATTTTTTTCTCACAGGTTGACCTCGCTATATAAAATATAAAATCACTTCAGGAACTTAAATGATCACCCAACATGCTTTTTATGCTTATTGCTTCTCCCAGAACTCCTGCTGCGCTTCGACGCTCGTCCCTTCCTGTCCGCTCTTTTGCTCTGCCGAGTCTCTCAGAACTCCCTTCTCTGACTCCGTGTCTGCTCGCTCTCCTCCAGGTTTCCTCACTCTCTGATGCTCGGCCCATCGGGCGTGCACCCTACAGGGATCCCCCACCCAGCTATAGTGCCCTCTTCAGGCAAACAGGAGCATGAACTGTACGACAGAAGCATGTACATGTAAGTGTGACCACTTTGATCTGTCACAGTTTGTATGTTTTATAGAGAGTGATGTAAGTGAATAATAACTTTCATCTTCAGGAAGCCGCAGGTGGAGGTCAAGCGAGAGAAGGAGCCCAAGAAGCCGGTCATCAAGAAGCCCCTGAACGCCTTCATGCTCTACATGAAGGAGATGAGGGCGAAGGTTATCGCCGAGTGCACGTTAAAGGAGAGCGCCGCCATCAATCAGATTCTGGGCCGACGGGTGAGGGCGGCGTGCACCATGGAAAACATGCATGAACACGGACGTACACAGATTTTAGCAAATCTGCAGAAATCTGCATTTTTTGCTAGTAAAAACTTGCATAAGTGGGGTCCAGAAACTGATCTAGGTCTCTATTTTTGTATTTTTATGAAGGTAATATAAGATATCTTACTTTGGCTTTAAATCCAGAACCCAATGTGGTCCTGAAACATCAAGGTGGGGTCTTGAAATGAGTTTCAGAATTAATTACATTTAAAAAAACAACATATTTTTGTCTTAACTGTGATAAAAGTAGCATAATGAAAATTGTTATAATACACTTGTTTATCAATCAAAAATGCTATTTTGTGGGTCAAAAGCTGAAAGGTTTGGAAACCAGTTCTACACACTTACTTATATACGTTTTTTTATATACGTCATTTTTCTTCTTTTTTTTTTGTTCTTGTAACTAATGTTTTATTCTCCATTAATTAATAACATAAAAATGAGCTTTCAGAGTGTTAAAAGCTAACATATATTTCTTCCTATCTCTGTCCTCCTCTGTGTGTCCAGTGGCACGCCCTGACCCGAGAGGAACAGGCCAAGTACTACGAGTTGGCCAGAAAAGAAAGACAGCTGCACATGCAGCTCTACCCCACCTGGTCTGCTAGGGACAACTACGTAAGCACCTCTCCCTCTTTGTTTCCCATGCTTGTCCTCACGCCACCCTGGTTTTCTATGAATGTAGTCAGAGTGAGGAGCTGGTTAACAGACATGCACAGGAAAACGGTTACGTTTTTTTCCACTTTGTTGTGCAGAATTGTAAACTAAAGTCATGAATTTTATATCTGGGTTGTGGTCGGAACAATCTCTTAATCTGTAGACTAAAGACGTCACTTGGTTGTTATGGTAACTGTAAACTTGTAACAAGTAAATAATAGATTTTTTTTTTTTTCATTGTGTATTTTTTTACCACCTTATGTCAACAATCACTACCTAGTAAAACATGTTGAAATGTTTTTATCTGCATAATGATGTTGGGACTTGTTGAAACAGATCAAAAATGCAACAAATGGAAGAAATTATTTAGAAACATATTTCTTTAAAGGGATATATAAATACAAAACTTCATATTTTATAATGCATACTTATTTTATAATCAGGATTTTTCTGTATGGTTGTTTTTTTTTTAGTTTAATATAAACACCCACCAGTTTCACCAACATTAAAAAGAGATCATTAAAATTTATTTTTACTTTGATAAATGATCAAATTAATTCATTAGGCGAGTTGGTCTTAAAGCACTTCCCAAAAAAAAAAGGCTACGTTTAATGAAAAAGCCATAAAACTTGTGAAATATCAGTGAAAAAAAACAAACTTTTTTTGTTCCCTGTATTTAAAACCAAGATTTAAAAAAAATCAATTTAATAATGAATATTTGTGAAAGGGAAGAAAGCGCCTAACTTGCTATTTTGTCAGTCATTGTCGCTCATGGCTGCTAATCCAAACCCAGACATTACAAGGCACACACTTGTGTGGCGCATGCATTTTAGTTCCATGTTTTGGGGAATGTGCTGAATCTAGGCTGCTGTGTGCCTCTGACTTGTCAGTTTGCTGTTGAACTCTTGCAGGAGGCGGGCCTTAGCGGGGTCGCAGGGGAAAAGAATAAAGCTGATTGGGTAGGGACACGTCTCATGGTGGATTTATACCTCTGTGGTGGGGGAGGGGGGGGATGAGAAATGAGTGTGTGAGGAGATGCATGAGAGGGGTTGTGGGTATTTCTGTGCAACGTTTGCATGCACCTTCCAAAAAAAATCTCAATGACTCACGCTTTACGATCGCACGTAAAAGATGGCAGCCGCATCAACAGATCTGATTGGTCGGTTATGGATGCACTCTTGGCTCGTTTGGTCAGTCTGTAAAACACAGAGGTATAAATCAGCCCGTATTGCTCAACTAACAGAGTGCAGGGCTGCATGGCTGGCCTCGCTGTATTATTTTTATCTACCAAGTTTGAGTAGTACCCTGTTTTTGCTTTTCTCTGCAGAGCTGTTTGTTTCTGTAGGACTGAACCAAACTCTTTACACAGACAACAAGCATGATCCCTCAACTCACTGTTTAAAAAAAACACAATATGGTTCAAAAGTTAGAGCTGTACAGATCTGTTCTCTGGGCTGATTCACATTTTCAACTTTTGTAAACGTCTGACCTGCAGATTCTCATTTAGTCATATTTCTCCTTTAAAGCAATGAAAATTTGACTTTAAAAAGTTACAATGGAATTAGATTTAGTGTAATCTATTACTCCTTAGATAATGTGTTAGGGATGACTCTCAGCTACTGTCTTACAAAATTTTAAGTCAGCCGAGTGAGTTTGTTAAAGTAAAAAAAACTGTTGTCTAATAAACTGTCTATTTTTTATATGCAACAGTCTAAATGTATTTATTGAAATGCATTAAAACAAAGAAAAAAAAACCTATTGGCAATAAAAACACTTGACATATTGTTAGGAAGTTATGTCACAGTTTATTTCAACATTACAACCTTTTAGTTGTCAGCATTTTAAATTTTTGTTACTGATGATTTAAAGAATAAATAACGATTTCTGTTTGTTCTCTTTTATTTGTTTAAATCCCGTCTTTATTTGTTTGTTGTTATGCATACATGGTGAGTCAGAAGTCACAGGACACTCCTTTATTTCAGAAAGAAACAGGAGAATGGCATCTATCATGCCCAGAACATGGCCGCCATCTTGAAAGCTACCATCTTCGATCAAGTTTCTTGTCGCTGATAAGCCCCCTCACGCATTACCTGCTGGGGTATTCAGTTTTCTCGTTATCCTTTTGTTTTTTGTTTTTTTAAATAAAAGTGTCCTGTAACTTTTGACTCACCCCGTACATATTTTTTTGTAGAGTTCAGAACATGCAGAAAAAACTTGGACATAAAAAATGTCCTTATAACGGACTGAGAAATCTGAAACTTTGTGCCTGAGAATCAAAACAGGGTCCATTAAGCTTATTTAGCTTTGAGGAGAAAGGTTGTTATAGTTGGACAGTTAAACTTTGTTATAAAAGCCACAGTTGGGACAGAATAAAAGTCTGTTTAGTGTTGAGTTGCTGACCTCGAAACATCATCAGGTGCATATGGAGAAACCCCTACTCCCCTCATCTCACCTCTGTAAAGTCAAAAAAACCACACATCTTTGGACCTACGTGCACAACAGGAAGAGAAGTTCCACGTCTCGCCCCCACACATACAGAGGGTTTCTCCTGCGATTCAACAAATATCATAAAACCTGCATGTAGACGAGTGTACGCACACACACGTGAACGCACACACATACGCCCGCAGAGTAGAAGAGCTTCACTTGCAAGGCAAGTTGTTGTAAAACCACACAGACACTGCTGACAGCGAGGCGAGGAGGGCAGACATCGAAGCGTAGGCGGTAGATCTCTGTTCCCACATCCTTCAGCTCGCCTCACTTCACCATCGCCGGATCTGCGCGAAACAGCTCTGATGTTCACCTCAGCAGTTCGTTCATTACTATCAGCGCCACCGAAAACCTGGACAGAAATATGAAAACAAAACATTTTGAAGATGAGGTGAACCAAAAAGACTTTTGAAACTGATGTTTGAAAGATCTCGTTTCCCTCAGAATGCTTGAGGACACTTAAGGTTTTGCATGAATTGAGGATAAAGCGACTAAAGCAGTGCAAATATATATATTTTTTTCTTATTTCTCTTTCTTGCTTTTGTCTTGCTTTATTAAAGACCATGACTGACCTGGTTGCTGGTTGTAGCTTTTAACTTTTTTCACGATTGAATCTTTTATTTCAGTTTGAAAGTGGATAAACATGTCAGAAACCTCAATATTCTCTATACGTATATTGCAAAATTCTGTTCATTTTCCCCTCATTATGCTCTTATTAATCAGAGCTACACTCTCCAATTCTTTTACAAACAGACACTAATTGATTTTTACAAATGAGGACTAATCTGATAATGTTATCCAGCTCAAAACGAACCATAATAACTGGATTTATCAGACAAAAATCTGATCATTTCCAGCTCAACTGATGTTTTTTTTATTATTATGATTACTGCTGTGTCTTAAGAACAGCTGATCCAGAGTCATTTCATTCAAGGAGATTCTTTTTTTTTCTCCCACAGGGCAAGAAGAAAAGGAGAAAAAGGGAGAAGCAGCAGGACTCCAACACAGGTAAACATCTATATATTTCTGCAAACAAGTGACAGGCGCGTTTCAGAGAAATTCAGCTGAGTTTAAACTTGCGTCGGCGCCCTGAAACATGAGCAGGATGTGTCTCTAACGTCAAGCTGGCCTCCCACTCTCCTTTCCATGCAACCTGAATTATAAAGCATTAAAATCCCTCTGTGCAAATCCTTCTCTCAGTGCTTTGTTTAGAGGCAGGAGATAAAAACAACGAGCAGGCTTTTTTTAGAGCTTCACCTGTTTTGACCAATAAGTTAGAGCAAAGTGGAGCTTTTAGAAACAAATACATGGACTCGAAAAAGTATTTACACACCTGATCACACCTGAACACAGTAAAGCATTTTATTACGAGTCGATATAATAATTTTTTTTTGTTCAGTGAGAGAAAAACACATTAATTATGCTAGTTTGTTAGCAACTTCATTAATTCTTTTTTCAGCCACAGTAAGATTTATCTTTAAAGATTTAATCACTTTTAACACATACTACTATAATATAAACTTGGCACAAAAAGTAAAAATAATATATATATTATAACAGCAAAATAAGCTGTTTGGCAAAGAAGATTTGGCAATTTGTTCATGTGAACAACCCACATTCTCAGCTCTACTGCTCATACCACAAATGCATGTTCCTTACAAATGTGGCACCATTTAAATGAGAAATTAACAGGCTTTCCAACAGTTTAAGATTTATTGCCAAGAAGCATTTTTACAAAGAAATAATCTACCAAACACTAATTTATTGACTTTCTGTTAGTAAGTTTATTTATGTTACCAATCACTGAAATTCAGTGTTTTACAAAGGTATATGCTTAAATATGTTAAATAGTAGATATTTGTATTAATGTTAACCGTTATTATTTATACAGGACTCACATAAGCTTGCATAGTTTAGTGTATAAATAGTTTCTATATTAGTATTATCTGATCCTAATCACAGCTGTTCTGTGAAGTTTGTTACAGAACATTAGTGATCAAACTGCATCATGAAGACCAAGGAGCACACCAGGCAGACCACTGAAAAACTACTAAGAAGTTTAAAACTATGTTAGGTTATAAAATAGTTTTGTGATTAGAACAAGGCAAAATGTGGAAACATTCAGGAGGTGAAAACTTTTTCTAGACACAATAGAAAGAGGAGGAGTTAACTTAGTGATGAACTATTAGATGTATGTTAAATAAAATCTAATTAAAATGTATATGAGTTGTAAATTTTAACAATGAAGAACAGTTCTCTGAAGAAAAGAGGCTTTTTTTATTAAACGTACTAACAGAGTGTCCCGGCATGGCTGCTTTCCTCTCTCTGCGTGGTTTGAACTGAGCTGATGTTTGCTGACGCTGCGCTGTGCAACAGTCCACTAACAGTTTTCCTCCATGGCTTTTTCTAAGCGGAGGGCTCCGTTGATGCTTTTTTTTTCTGCTCTGATGAGACTTCTTTCTGTCTGTGTCCTCATCCTTTAACCTTTTTTTTACCTCCCTCCTCCTTTATTCCTCTCTTGTTTTTTTTTTTTGTATGTTTTTCCTGTTTTTTTTGTGCATGCTGTTCATTGTGCTCAGACCCGGGCTCCCCTAAGAAGTGCCGGGCTCGCTTCGGCCTCAATCAACAAACGGACTGGTGCGGTCCTTGCAGGTGTGTACCGAACATCCACCAACTCTGTAGAAGCAGGCCCGCTAAACTCAGCGGTGTGACCACCCGTTCAACCCTCTAGTTCTGATTTCTGTTAGGATAGCTTTGTTTGTTTCAGCCTGGTCGTTCGTCCTGTTTGTCCTCGTGGTGAAGTTTCCCGCGCCTCATCTATGTGCGAGTCTCTTTTCACCGTCCACCCTGAGCTTTGCATGCTGTCTGTCTCTAACCTGCTGAAGCATTAGTAACGAGGGAAGAACAAAGCAACTGTTAGGGGAAGCATTAGGAAAATGACATTTGTTGAAATAAAACAAATCTTCTGTCAGTAAAATATGTCACTGATATTGAAACAAAACCTAAATTCTCAGCAGGCTGCGGTTGTTGGTGATGAGTTTGTAAACGACATCGCAGACTTGAGGGAGTCTCCAGAATGTCTTCAGGTGTTTTTAGGCTTCTCAGTTTCTCTGTGTCGTCTCTCGAACCTGGAGCAAGTTCAAAATAAGCGTGTAACAAATTTCCTCACTAAATAGTTGTCTAGTTTGTCATGGGCGCATCAAAACCATCAAGAGCACCGGCGTATTTAGACACTGAGCTCAACAAATTTAAAGTGGCTGTGACATGCCTATACTTTAAATACAAAAAGTCAAAGAAAGCATCTTTATACTTAATAAAATTGGCATAGTACACATGATTTTACCCATTTTGTCA
>JAUBOC010000028.1:5167402-5180163 GCA_032275365.1 Anablepsoides cearensis | reverse complement strand
ATATAAAAAAAATTTTAAAGAGGTCTTAATTTTCTAATGCCCATGTAACACTTCCTATAATGCTCAGTAAAATGCTCCTGTGATACTTATTTATTGATTGAATATAGTTGTAATTACTAAAACACAATCTTTATTGGTCCACATCACTGGATGTGGAAAAAAGAGTTGTCGTCGCTAGCATGGGGAAAATGCTAATTTAACACTTGGCTTCAAAGGGACGAGTTTCTTTAGTAAATTTCTGTATGTTGTGATTTAGGTCTTGAATTTCATTGTTAGTGGTCCTAAGTTTAAATTTGTGGAACCTGCAGCAGAAATCACTGCAGACACAATCCATGCCTACAATCATGATATATTCTGTAGAGATAATGCTCACAGTAAGAATATAAAGTATCCATCCTCTAAACATCTATCCTGTCCAGTAGTTTTCAGTCATAACAAATCGTTGTTCTTTCTTTTCTTTTTCTTTCTGCAGTCGTTGTTGGACGAGCCGAACCCCAACAGCCCAGCGAACAGTCAGGCCGCGCAGCTCTACCAGGAAAACAAGAGGGAGTATGAAAAAAGAGTGACGGCCATCGTGGAGCAGAGCTGGGTAGACAGCTGAGCTTCTCTCTTTCTCTTCCTGTTCTCTTCATCACCCCTGTTCTATTCAAGCTTTCTTCTTTTTACCTCATAAAGACGAAAACAGCGACTATATCAAAACTCAAGTGCCACCCTAAAAAGTCAACAAAAAAAAAAAAAAGAAAAACCAAACATGAATGGACATTAACTTGCTTGCCAATGCATTTTAGGAAATTTGGGGGGTATTCAAGCTTTATTTTTGTGTTTTTATCTTTTTGTTTTACTTTTTTTTTTATTGCATGGTGTGAGATAAGTTATTGCTAACAAAATTTGTAATATATCTTTGTTTGACTGAAATTGCTGATGCTTGAGTTTTACAGACTTTTTTTTTCAGTTTCTTTTCTTTAATTTCCTCCACACAACTTGGTTGATTTAAGAAGGAACGATTTAAAAAAACTAATTTGTTACATTTCAAAAGCCTTTCAGAGCTCATAGCATTATTTTTCCTCCTGTCAACCACAAATCTAAGCTGATGAGGAACAATCTCTGCTCTGTTCCAGGATCTGTTTTTATTTTAGGACACACTGTAGGTTTGGACTCGTTCATCACAGACTGCAGCAGCAGCACTGATGAATCATGTTGAGTTTTTATTAGAAGGTAGCAGATGTTGATGTTATAAAGGAAGTCAATGGGTGAACTGGGAATCCCCAAGTTCTGTTGTTTCATTTTAAAATCAAAGTACAGCGCAGGCTCCAAGTCTGGAGTCGGTTTAATTATGGTTCAAGAGCTAAAGTTGGCTGGATGCAGTGTGTTCATATTATTTTAAATCACTCACTGACTGATTATACAGCTGAAGCAGGTTAAAACGAGGTGGATTTGGAAAAGAGCAGAGCTGTTCATTGCATGCTTTTCTAACTTACCTCAGACTAATTCTAATACCTGTGCCATTTTCCTTTTTTTATTAGAATAACTGCTAAAAAAATTAAAACAAGCAAGTTAATCTAAACAGTGAATGGAAAAAGCTGAAACATCAGCATCAAGATTGTTTTCCTGAAGGTTCAAGTTGTTTTCTTTCTGCCTGCGTTTTTTTTCTTCTTGATACCCAATAAACTTCCACTTGAGAATAACTTCATGACCTAACTCTACCCAGTTTATGCTTAATCCGTCATCATGAGGCAAAAGTCTTTTCCTAAGGCTCATATTGTGGCTTGTGACTTCTTTCACCTAGTAACCAGAAGGGATGTTATCAGATTTTGAGAATCAAATGTATACTTAAAAATAATATGCTGTATAAACATAATAAAAACACATTTTTCAGACTTTGATAAGTTGTTTTGCTTGTAGTTTCTTTATGCTTTTTAACAAAATTTCAATTCAAGCATCACTAAAAGCTCAAACAACCATGTTTATGAAATACAACATCCTTTTTTATTCTGTTCCAATTGCACATTTAAATATGACTTGGTTTACAGTCAACATTTATACATAAAAAGTGGCCTAAAATTGATGAATATTAAAAGAAAAATCCGCTTAAGATGAAAATGCTCAAAGGGATGTTTACATGAAATCTATAAAAGTTGTTTTAAAATCGTAAAAAAATGTGGTTTAAGTTGATCATCCGGTCATCGACCCTGTGAAGGAGCAGAGCAACACGTTAGGACTTTTTCTGTCATTAAGTAAAACATGTTTGTTTTCACAGACGTACCTTCTGGCTCTTCATAATTTCATCTCGTGTCTTAAAAATAGGCGCGTCCTCCACCACGATGCCCTCGGCCATTTGCGTTACCTTCTCCAGAAGCTCGGAGCTGTACCTGAAACCAGCAAAGTTCAACATGTTTATGACAGGATCAAATCAGCAGTGTGGATTGTTTATGAACGTACCGACAGCCCATGAAGACGTTGTTGGCCCACACCATGGACAGAGACAGCAGGTGGTCCAGCTGCTCCAGCTCAAAGTCGTTGATGTTCCGCAGGATGAACTCTCTCCGGGCGTCCCAGTGTTTCTCGCTCTCCCAGTAACCCCGGAACGTCTCCACCTGCTTGGCCAAAGCTCTGTTTTGTTGAATAAAATCCTCCACGTCTGTCGAAGCCATCGCTCCTTCTCTACGATCGAGACAAAGATAACTTCCGGAATCGTCATCACTGCGCGCCTCTTAGATTTTTATTTCCAACAGTGACACCAAGCGGTGGAGGTGCGAAACGACAACTTCTCAATTCAGAATTAAGAAAATAAACAAATATTTACTTGATAATTACTCATTGTTTTTTTCTAAACGTTTTATTACTTTTGTCTATTTATTTTTTGTCTTTCAGAAATTAGCTCTAACTTTGAAACCAGTTTAAACAAACCTAAAATAATGAACAAAACGCCATTGTCAATGTTTTTATTTTTGTTATATTTATGTGTGCCGACCCAAAACAATTAACCCCAACCTGCTAATGTAAAATAGTCTTAACTCAGACGGAATTTTGTATTTTCTTTGTTATGAATAAACCTCTTCAAGAGGACTGAACAAGTGCATGCTCGACTGACCTCTCAAATTCCCCTAAAAAACAAGCTCCTAGCAGCTCCTCTGGGTGCAGCATATTTTGGGCAGCTTCCAAGTCACACAAGTCACCACTTTATACTAACCCATTAGGTTTACAGTCTCCTCCACACAGCCTGAAATATATACTGATGCTGAAATAATACACTCTGTTCTAGCTGCCTCTGGCAAAGGGCCATTCTTGATGAGTCGCCTAATGTCTGCTTACTCAGCAGAAAACTAGGAAACACAGAAAACAGGTAGTTCTTTCAGACCAGAGTCTCAAGTGAGGGGAATAAAACCCTCCAATGGTGTGAGGAGGAGTATGGAAAGAGAAAAAAAGGTTGTTTGATCATTATAAACTTGTGAAATTCAATAGTCAGCCCCCAAATCCTGCAGTCTGTGGAGCAGATGATAAAATCAGATTATAAAACCTCATCAGGAACTCTGAGCTTTTACTGGAAGAGTGTATTAAACCATCATTGTTGCTGAAATACATATCATTTTCACCAAAAACAAAAGACAGTAGTGTTTTTCCAGTGTCTGTTAGCAAAATATTTTGGATTCATTTGAATGAAATTCTTAGAGAGTAAGAAATACATATTTGACTCCTTTAAATGCAGCATTTTCTGATTGTTGCTCTATTTTAAGCTTTTTATACAGTTTTGCTCGTTTCATTTTCCAGTTTTTAGCCACAAATTTTGCTTCAATTAGCTTTTAGCTGCTGTTTGGCTCGTTTCTTATTTAACACTGCCCTCCTGAAACCGAACTCCTCCACACCACCACCACCTGTGGGGCACACCCAGCAGATTAAGCAAACTACAATTACCATCTGACCCAGATCGGCGTGGAGCTGCTTCCTAAACAAACAGCGTGTGCATCTCATCAGCCTGGAAATTGCATTAGCGCGCATTAAAAGGACCACAGAGACGGTCACAGGCTGTTTCCTCAGGGGACGCTACCTGCATTATGTGGAGGAGAAGGGGGCAGGTGGGGGGAGTGGGCTGCTGTTTCATTTGAATGCTTGCCAGAGAGATCCCTCCTCTGTGTCCTTCACCGCCTCATTTCACTTTGAGCAAAACAGCATCACACACACTTTCCCCCTCCTCCTCCTCTTCTCTTCATCTCCCTGCACTGTCTGTCTGACACCTGATCCAGCTGAAACAAGCATTTGGGCACCTGACATTCATGTGTTTCTGAAATGCAGTTCCTCTGAACAATCTGAGAGCTCCTCCTGACCAGTTAGCTTCTCAGGCTGAGCCAAGATGAGTCATAAACAGTGGAGATGATCATGTGGCGCACGCCTAAAAGCTGTAAATGTTTACAGAAAGAGAGGGAATTAAGATGGATTTGTTTGCGACAGCCGAAAGGCCTCGGCGGGCTTTGGATTGAAGAAAATAGTCAATGTAGTGCTGCTTCACAACAGTGATTTAGACACAGTGGATGGTAGCAGATTACACATCGATCAAACACCTCTCCTCCCCTTTAAATATAGATTTTAGAGAAAAATGTGAAGGCAGGTAATTTACTGGCCAACCATGTCCTTCGGATCGCTCTGTGCAAATCAGTCACTGTTGGAGAGATATTATCAATTACAGTAAAGTGAACCTCCAGGTTCTGGGTTTTAAAGTGAAGCTCCAGCTGCCGGTGGTGTGGACAGCAGATTAAAAATGATGAATCAGACACAATCTTTAAAGAAGAGCTATAAGTCTAATTCAAAACATAGATTATGAGGGGGAAAAATGAAATTTCTGGTTAAACTTTTATTTAAACAACATAATTATATGGTTTATTCCACTCTAAATAACAATATCCAAATAACTTATGTAAAAATATTCACAAATTTTATATTTTTTTTATTACTTTAAGGCTAAAACACATTAGTGACAGGCATTTCCAGACATTTTGAAGAGAATAATGATGTTATAAAGAGTTAATATCTTACCTGCTGCAGATAGCTTTATGAAAATCCTCTGTTTGGGGAAATAGAGTTAAAGTTGGACAAAGCTGACCAGTTAAAGGTTGGTACAAACACAGCCAAGACCAAGGTGGATTGCTGCTCCATCGCTTTTGGTTCTAACTAGCCATTTGCTCATCAACCCTGGAAGCCTAACTGTACTAAAGGCCAAGACCAAAACAAATTGCTGTCAAAACGAATATTTTAATTTGCTTTTCCAGTTTGAATGAAGTGTTTTATAGTTGTGTAAATACAGAGCACTTATTTAAAATGTTCACCTTTGAATTCAATTTGTCCAGTTTTCAGTAACACATATTCAATGTTAGTTTTCAGAGTTAATAAATAACATCAAGTTACCGAGCCGTCCATCTGGTGACAATGGATTAAAAAAGTTATGCTTGGCCATAAGAGATCATTTTGAACAGCTGTGTCTCTTTGTGAGAGATACAGACATTGTTGGAGTTAGAATAAATATAAATATGCTGCTTTTGTGTTTAAAGGTACCTCGCATTTATTTTTTGTGTTTAATCAAAAGTGTGTGCGTCCATGGTTCAATCTAAGCATTTGTTTTTTCATAGTACTATTCAGTACTAAATGTGAGTTGGGAAATTTTTATTTTTTTCCTGAACATGACATAATTCTGACTGTTTCTGCAGCAAAGACATGGGGGAGAGGAGCTTGTTTAGCTTCAAGTGTTTAGCTTCAAATGAAATAAAGCTTTTTAGACACAATAACTACAGTGATCACCTGTGTAGCTGCAGCATATGATGCCAAGATTTACTCTATTTTAAAATAAAATGAAAATAATTTAAACGTGTCGATATTAACAATCAACAGTGTCTGCATGGAAATGACTGCAAAGAATTATCTTGTGGCCACGCATTAATTTATTTTTATCCAGTGTCACCGGTCAGGCTCTGTATCAAATTATCAAACACAAAAAAATAAAAAAATAAATATAGATTCCTAAAAAAATGGCAGAGTAAAATTAAAGGCTAGAAAAAAATAATATATTTATTGTGCAAAATCTTGTTTGTTTTATTTAAATGTGTTAAAAATCCTAAAATGTTTTATTTCTTGTGAGGTGTAATTCATTGGCTCTCCTCACGGGGGCGCAGTGAGCTCACCTTGGTGCAAGTAGGAAGTGCAGCTTCTCTAACAGTCAATTGAAAGTACGCCATAAATATGGCGCCAAAAGAGTTTTCAAGCTGATGATAAGGATCTTATTCTTGATTTAATTCGCCTCCGTGTTATCCTGCGTGGTGTTTTGGGGAGGAGGTTGCGGCAGGACAGCGTTTTCTTCCCGCGGATTAGAGAGCAGAAACCCGGCGGAGGAAGGAGAAAAAAAAAAAAAAAAGCGAAGCGAGGGGCAGCAAGTGGAGGAGACGGAGAGATGTTTTATTTCTGAAGGAGGGACGTTGCGAAACTGGCTTGCAATCTTTTTTCTGACTCACCGCACGGAAACATCACCCATTCTCTCTCTCTTTAATTACCCCTCCTCCTGTGTGTCCCACCTCCCCTTCCCCCCACAGCGCTGGCACTGAGGAGGAAAACAGTCGGGTTTTGACACCACGTTTGGAGCGGGGTGTTTTGTTTTTTTTTTTTTTTTTCTGCACAAAAATGCGACATGCTTTCCTATGAGCGGTTTTACCACACCGTGAAGAGGACCGGGACCGACTCCTGAGCTGTGCAAACCCCCCCACACTGAACGCTACTTTTTTAAAAACCTTGTTTTCTTTGCAGGGGGAGGAATTTATTTAGTATTTTTTTGGAGTCGGGGCTATTTTGACGCGCTGTCAACACGCTCCTGACTGCTGGGGAGGAGAGGACCGGGTGGAGGTGGAGGAGGAGGGGGGACAGCCCTGTCACCCTGCACGCTTTAGCTCTGCTAGCAGCCTGGCAGGGCACCGACTGGGCACACCGAACCCGTCCTAACCCCCTCCGCTGTTAAACTACATGTGCCTGGCTCCCAATGATCTCCTAATCTCCGGGAATCCGTCCAGGACTGAGGACGTCTGCGTATCCAAAGCTGACTGCGATCATGGTAAAACAAACAAGCAAACATGTTGATACTAATGTATGGGGGGGAAAGGTTGTAATGTTGCGTTTAGGACCTCCAAAAGTGCACTTTTGCAGCTGCTAGTGCTATGTCAGAGCTAGGCCAGCAGCTCTGTGCGCACTTTTTTGCAGCAGGCTTGTCTGTCATGCTCCAGAAAGAAGCGATGCATGCAACTCAAATCTGAAAAATAAAAGAGGGGGGGGGGGGGGGGGCTACACTTAAAGGTACATTTACCAAGAACTAACCTTTTAAAAAAAATCTTGATTTATACCAAGCGGTGCAGTTTGTAAGGGTTTTCTCCTGTAGTTTTCCCTGATATATTGATCTGCATCTCTGAAATGCGGGTCCACAATCGGTGTAAACAAAGCTTAATACCCCTGAAAACCACGTGGAAGCTTGAGTCAGATGATCAACCAACAATATGCTGGGATTAATCTGCGTAGGTAAGTGAATGGTGTTGCTAAATTATTTAAATTTCTGTCGCCTCGGCTGTTTTTGTAGCTAAACTCAATTTTCGTGCATTTTTTCTAGTTTAAGTAGATATTAACTAATACTCTGAGGAAAAATAATTTTATTATTTTATCTTCATGACTTTGCAATGCATACCTTATAACAAATTGTCCCTAAAATCTGGAGTTTTGATGAGCATTCTGGAGGTACGTTTTTGCACCAATTACACTCCTTTTCAGCCCTTGCGGTGGGTTAATGTTGAGATTCAGGGGTGCTGGGAAAACGGGACAGCTGGAACACACAGGCGTTCACATGCATGTCCAGACACATGTGCATGACGAGGATGAAAGTTGGAAACAGGAGGTGGTGGTGGCACCGAAAACGTTTGCAGCCCTGCAGGAATTTGCAGGTTTCTTCATTCCTCAGTAAAAAAAAAAAGAAAAATAAAAGGAGGAGGGGTGTGTGCTGCTTCTAGGAAAGACAGAGCGTGCAAGCTCACACATGCACACACATCAAGGAATTAGAACAACTCCTCTCTGCCTCCATCACCCTCTCTCCTCCTGCTGCTGCTGCTGCTGCTGCTGCTGCGTGGTGCTGTGCAGATCTGACTGGTTTAAGGAGAAGGGGGAGTGGCTGTTGTTTACCTTCTTAAAGTCAGCTCTGTTTTTCTGTGGAGGATGAGGATGTTGCATCTTCACCGGAAGGAGAATAAAATGAAAATACAACAACAAAAACAGAAGCAGCACTTGGAATTTGGATGCAAATCAGACACCGGGCTGCAGATTTTAGCAGGATTAATTGGGAATAAGTGGTGCATTTGCCTGTTTTTGTTTTTATTCCCCCCCCCCTCAGCATTAAGGCCACTTATATTTTTATAATTACCAGGAGTCATTAAAGAACGTTGTGCTTTGCTGTTAACTGATGGTGCAGTTCTTTTAGGCTTCAGTCAGCTAAGCTGGAATCATCTGGAGGGATTCTGCTAAACGTTTCCAGCCCTCCATATGCAGCATGTCTGAACTCTGTCTGCTTGGTTTATTTATTTACTTATTTTTCTTCCAAAGTCATATTCAAATGCACGAGTGAGCTCTTCAGATTGTCCTCTCTCTGAAGAGCACATCAACAACCCTCCTCCGGCTGGGTAGGAAACGAGATGAGTCATGGTGTGTGGGGACATAACATTCTGTATCCCCCCCACTCCCCCACTCCCCACGTCCCACTCAGTCATTCATTCATCACTCCTGATGTAGACCCATCTTGTTTTGACTCATGCTCTCCTCCTTTGGGTCTCGCCTGGTGATGATGATGGTTGTTGTTGTTGTTTTGCATCCATGTTTATGTGTCCGTCCTCACCCGTCTACATCTTTTATCTTGATCGAGGTTTCCTTTTTGGATTCTTTCATCATCATCATCAGGTCTTCAGAGCTCACTCGGGAGGAAGCGTGTCTGTGTGTGTGTGTGCGCGCGCGCGTGTGTGCGTGACGGAGGAAGGGCGTAGCATCACTTGTATCTGCTGTGTTGAGCAGGCAGCTGTGATTGGATGGAAAAGGGGGTAGGGACCCCCACGTGGTGCGTGGTATCACATTAGCAGCTATGTAGTGAAGATGAGGAGGAGGAGGAGGAGGGATGATGTTCATGAATGAAGCTCTTACGTCACGCAAACTGTAGCCTCAATCCCTCTCACACACACACACACACATACTCCATGTATTTACACACATGAATAAAGATGGCTGCAGGGCAGAGTGTGTGATTCAGAAATATGTCACGCGAGAGAGATGGGAACTGACTGAGAGGAGGAACATCTGAATGTTTGTCAAGTTATTAAGTTTCTGGTCACCAGCAAAGTAAATATTTAGTTATTTAGCTGTGTGCAACAGCTGATTTAACTTTTACTGTTACTTGGATGCTGTTTGCAAATATTGAACATTAGCTGTTGATGCTGATTAATGACAGCTTTTCTAAGGTTTAAGGCAGGGCTATTAAACTAAATTGCTCCGGGGGCCACAGGTAATAAAGGCTCAGGGGCAGAACATCTAGCAATTAAAGTCATTATGTAAATAAACCAAGTATTTCTTCCTTTGGAATAGTTTATTTTGCTGCATTTAATCATGAATACAACATACAGAACCCTACGTAATAAATGTGATAATAAAACGGTATAAACAGTATATGGACTTTGGGTTGTGGAAAAGATGGTTTGCTTTGAGTAAAATGAAGTTTAATACACATATTAAAAAGCCACATAAATAATCAGTGGAACATTACGGAGTTTGTGAGGAAAATAATAATTTCACCTGGTCATAGAGTTGAAAACATCGACCAAGCTTGGTGTGTTTCTGTCACCGCTCTGTGGCTTGGAGCCTCATTAGCGTGTTCATGTGTGCAACATGCTAACCTGCTGTTCAGTGGGCAGGCGCTGATGTCAGACTTTATGTTCAGAGGGGGCGTTTTAATTTATGCTGCCCCCCCCCCCCCCCCCCCTCGTCATCAGTGTGACTCAGCCTTGTTAGCAGAGGGTAACGGTCCCCGCTCATCCCTGGGGAGGGGGGTGCTGCATGTTTGAAACATTTTTGGAGGAACAATTTGAGGATGGCTTTTTAGGAATTAAACCTGCAGATTTTGATCTGCTGTGGCTGATTTAATGTTAAAATAATGTTTTTACAGTTTATATTGAACTTGCCGCTCCAAGCTTATAATTCTTTATTCTAATATCATTCATTTCCTCCCAGTAAAATGAGTCATAAACAACATATATAGTTGACATTATGTCCAGCTAATGGTTTATATCTGTGACGCATGTGGAATTTTTAAGCACAGATTTCTAATAAGTTGTATTTAGGCATTTGAAAATATCATACGGTCTAGTTAATTACATTAATAAATGCAGCCTCTATGACTTGTCTCTGCATTTAATCATTATTGTATCTTTTAGCTCCAGTTTATCTCAGGAACAAAACGGATGTGAGCCACATTTAATCTGATTGGACAAATGGCAAAATGTCCTGAATGATGGATTTTCCTGCAAAATACTAACAAAAAGTGAAATTACCTTTTAAGGAGCAAAGCGATTTCAGACTTTGTGTTTTAAACTAAGGCTGCCTGATATGGGAAAATATTCATTGTGATTTTTTTCTAACTCTATTTTTATTGATGTTATATGTATGTTTGGTGTCGGTTTTTAGGAGTTATTCTTGTCTTTTATTGCTTCTTTTATTGTGCTGGGACCTGAGTACATGTTTCTTTCTATCATGCACAAACGTGAATTGCTTTTTACTTATAAACCAAACTAACGTGTTGCTTTCATGCTAAACTGTGTTTCGCAATTATATGAGATCATATAATCACCTGCTGATCTAAGGAAAAACCTTATTTGAAGTAAGAACTTACATTTTTTACAATATTTTTGCTTTGTGCTTATTTGTCTAAAAGAAAAAAAACATGTATTATATAAAGGGCTAGCAGTCTTTAAAGAAACGCCAGTTTTAGCCTGTTTGATAAAAATCAATATTTGCTGAGAAATGACAGATTTGCATCTGCTTTGGTCAAACCTTGAAAAAAACTTTATGCACGAGCTTATGGAATATCATGAGATTTCACTCAGGTGTGATTAAGGACTCTCAGCTACTACCATTAAATGAAGCTCTATCTGTAAAATTGACTGAATTAAAGGCATTTTTGTGCCAGCCTGGTGGCCATCCTTTTTCTTGCTAAAGTTAATGAATTGTGTGCAGTGTCTCCCCTAACATTATCCAACATTTTTTTTGTATTTATTAAATTATTTATTTCTGCAAGTTTTGCTCAAATTTGGCCAGCTTTTCATATGATATTTTGCTAACACACAGACACATGAAGACAGGCAGGAGTGGGCTGAAAAAAGAAAATGTCAGAGATGAACCTTGGTGATTAGGATTAACACAGAATTTTCAAATGCTGTTTAAATGTGGTTTAAAGTGATGTTTGTAATGAAGAGGGGGTGCAGGTAGTGGAAGGAGGAGGTTGAGGCAGAGGATTAAAGAGCAGAGTGCTGATCCACCATTTACTCTGCCTTTTTGTCCCTCTGACACTCCCATCCTGAGCTAATGAACTCCTGATGGCAGTGGAGACTGCATGGATCAGTCCTCCGTCTCTCTCATTGTCTTTAACTCTCCCCACTCTCCTCCTCCCACCTGTCCTCCTCCGTTTGCTCTTTCTCCTCCTGTGGTTTTTGGCACTAACCCAACTTCTCCGGCTCTGACTCACCTCCTTCATTATTTGTCAGCAGATTTCAGGAGATGAAGCAAAAGGCTTAGTGAGGGAAATTATTTGGACTTCAGTCTTTTTTTCCCCCCTCTCTTGCTCATTTTCTTCTGCCTCTCCCTTTTTTCTGTTTTCTGCTCACTTGTTCCTGATCTCATAATGCAGCAGCGGCAGTGGCAGTGTCAATAAATATTGCGTTAATGTTCCAGTGGCTGGAGCCAGCAAGGTGATAAAGGAAATCTATTTGGTTCCTGTGACTCTGTTTTTTTCTTTTTTGGTGGGGACCATTGCCTCACCAGATGGTGTGCAGACGTTTATATTCACATTTTTATTATTATTAGATGAAATGAGTAAGCGCCTTACTACTTATCCTTCCTAGAGTTGTTTGCATTGTTGAAACAAAACCTCTGCTTGTTAAACATAAAAAGGATCACAGATAAGGAGGATGGAAAAGGTCTGAACAGTTATTATCCTACCTGCAGCAGATAGCTTTTTGAACGGCATCAATTTGGGTAAATAAGCTGTATTTTACCTTTACATTGCAGTTAGTTTCACATTACAGGATTATTTGAGCAGAAATTATGGCTGTGTATTGGCAAGTATTTGGTGATACAATACATATCATAACACAGGTCACGATAAGCAAGGTGACATATTTCCATTTTTTTTCTCTAAAAATTCCAATTAAAAAAACGTATGTATATTTTATATATTTCTTATTAAATCCATGTTTTTAATGGTTTGGTCAAATGTGCCATTAAATTGTTTGATAATAAATTTTTAGCAATGCTTATGTTTGAGCTAGTGTTATACTCTCAAGCCCGGAACATGCTCGCTACGACGCCGACGGGTTATTCGGCAGTCGTTTTCGCACGGACCTTCCAGGGTTTCCCCCAGAAAACCGGCAAAGCCCGGTGGTAAGGCCACTTTGGCAGCCCACCAACAGCCAAAAAAATGTTAACGTTGACAAGAAATT